>JAHWFP010207521.1:0-84373 GCA_023313725.1 Lithobius niger | reverse complement strand
CTTCCTTCCCTCTTTCACCAGACTTGCTGACCTTCTCAGATCTCTTCAATTCCGGTTTGAAGGGCTCTTCCATCCGTGTGCACCGCTCCACCCTCAATTCTGTCTTCGAAGCCGCGGGACGTTTGGCCTTACTGAATGATTTTTACATCTCTTCTTTGATGAAGTCTTTTGAAATCTAACAACCTGCAACTCGTCGTTTCTTCCCGCAGTGGGATGTTTCGTTGGTCCTGGATTCTCTCATGTTCACGCTTTACTAGTAACTCACTGCAATCGTCACTTTTTAAGGTGGAAGACTGTCTTTGTACCGACCCTTGCTTCCAGTCTCCACTGCAGCGAACTCCCAAGTTTATCCATGGATCCCGCCTGTATCACCTTTCTCCAGTCTTACTCACAAGTATCATTGTTACCCTCGTTCCAGGCCAAAACTTAAACAACCTACCGAACCACCGGTTTCCATCGTCGGCCGCGCCTTATTCCCTCTGACAAGCGACGAACCTGAACATCTTCTTTGTCCCGTCCAAGCTCAACGCTTTTACCGTGACAGAACAACCAGCAATGAGATTAGCAAAGGTAGAAACCAGCTTTTCTTGCCATTCGATGCTAACTTTGTTGAAACATCTTCCGTAATGATCGCTTCGTGGATTAAGACAGTCATCACGGACGCTTATGACACTGCAGACGTGAACTGCCAAGACAACAATGTCCGAGTCACGGCACACGACCTGAGAGCCATGTCAACATCCTAGGCTCTCCACAACAGAGTTCCGATTCTACAAGCTGCTTCCTGGAGGAACAAGATCATTTCACCTCGCGCAACTTCAAATACAGACCGTTCAAGCTGCTGGACTACACAAGTTGGGACCCGTCGTCTCCACCAGATGTATTGTGCATCCCCCTCTGCTGTAAAAAGTAGATACCAAATAAACAGCCCCTTTTAGGGCTCTCAAAGCTGGAAAGAGATCCAAATTCCTTAACCCTTTAAGGACGGGTGCGCCCGAATGCGCCCGCTGTATAATCATTGTTTACAGTTTTCTACAAGCCATATCGAAAACTTCCAGCTAATTACAGTAAAATTTAAACTGGGATATGAAATCCAGATCATTAAGGATAAAAATGACACAGGTTTCATTCCCTTACCTCAACTGGGTGAGAAGCTGCGATTTTTTTTTCTACAAGTCAGTTAGAAGTTCATGGCGCGCACGCAGTCCTTAAAGGGTTAAATGTTGTTTTATGAACTTTCACAACTGCTTTTAGCAATGGTGAAATTATTACACTCGATTGTGAAGCCGCTCTTATAGTCCTTAGGTTATATCAACTTCACTACCCTTAGGACATTCGCTAAAACCATTTGCAAAAAAAAAAAAATTATTTAACTTTGCCTTTCCAAATTTACGTGAGATCACAGAGCCTTGACTTTGGCACGCTTAAGAAATTTGGAGTATTAGTAATATTTCGCGTAAACAAAGTTAAGAGGCACGTAACGCAATCACGGCTGCTTTTTTAAATTGGAAATCACACCACCGCAGTAAAAAGAAGTTGGCTGTACTATGTTACACAGGCAGTTACATTTGAGATTGAAATATCGTTATAATGGGGTTTTACTGTCATTGTTTCTAGTGCTTGGGCTGGTCGTGGCAGTCGGAGTCCAAGGTCTGGCCCGAGACCAAATTTTGATAGTGGGGGTCAGCCCAAGAGTTCATCCGTTCCAAGAGTTATTGATTATGAACACAAAGATGGGACCGGAAGTGGGGGTGAAGGAAGAGACAGACAACGAGACCGGGAAAGGTATTAATTTATAACGATAGATAGGTGCTGCGTGCTTAATATGTGTAATGTTTGGAATTATATTTTTTTTCCCTCTCATTAACAGTCGAAGGGACCGTGACAGAGACAGAGATCGTGGAAGAGAAAGTCGTCGTCCTAATCGTGACAGGGAACGTGATCGCAGCCAAGGTCGCCGTAGTATACATGAGGGGGAGGACTATGGCGCTTACGATGAGGTAATATAATTGGTGATGTATAATTAAGGTAAAATACAGTTCCTCCTGCCCCCTTATACCCCCATTCTTTAACCTTCTATTGTTGGCACCATCCACGTCCCACTTTTAGTGATCGTATTCGTTCATTGCCAGACCTGTTGCTTCGCAACAAATATTTTTTTTTTTTTAGCTGAACAGAAAATTATTTGGTTTTCAGGTGTGTGCGGGTGAGAAAAAAATGTGCAGACCATCTCATTTAATTTTTCCTTTAGAATGGGAAAGTAACAATTCTTGAAAAATTGATCAGTTTTGTTATTTAACCGTTTAAGTAATTTAGAAAAAAAGTAAGAATTTTGCACAGGGAATTGCATCCTCTTTAATCACTCGCTTCCCATATTGTCGTAATATTTTTTTTCATGTCAAAACACTTCTAAGTTGTTAGGGTAAGGCAGGTAACGGTACTAGGCTGGAATCCAATTGCAATTTTTGACATGCTGTTTTTTCACACTTCGATTTTTCAGTTAGCAATTTCTTACTGTTACTGATTTGGCTCGAGAGCCAGTGGTTTTTTTTTTTTTTTTTTTTTGCCAAGGAATAGATCTGAAAAAAATTATTATTGAATTAAAAAGTATGTAATTAGCAAAATGTAGCTTAGCTCAGGTACTTTTGTTTGGAGATTACTTACATGTCTTGTACTGTTTAATGTTGTAGCAACCGAAAGAAAGTTATTTCAATCACGTGTTCCCTTTTTTTGCTAGCACTAGATTTGGCCGCCAGAAATGTTTTATGGAGTATTGGTATTCAATACACCAGCAAGGCCCATCCATTTCTCAATAGCCCAACAGTCGAGTTAACATGTTGCTTGGTTATGTATTGAAATCCTTTAAACTTAAGACCAATATGAATTAAAATTGTTTGCTTGGGTACAGTTTTCACACAAACAGTTGTCAGAAGCAATGGCAAATTTCTGTTACTAGGCTTTTAGACTGAATCTGAAGTTGTGTCGCTAATGTTTGGATTAGATTCGGTTTCTGTAAAAGTTAGCAGTTGGGAGATTTTCAGCAACTTCGTTAAAATTTGTCAGGTTTGGACCTAGCAATATACCATTAGCAGCAGTTATTTCACCAGCTTTTCTGTGGTACTAGCCCTAACTTGAAAGCATAAGGCCGGGGGGGGGGGGGGGGTGGATAGCTTGTTCTCAGGCATTTAATTTTCCTGAGACTGATGGCTAAAAAAAAATGAAGGTGAGCAACGGGCAGTCTGAAAGGAACCGATTATTAAAATAATGCAGGTGTATGGAACAGTGCTGTAAAGCATCGTTCGTTTATTTGCCCTAACAAAGTTTAAATCATTAGTATTTAAAGAACCTAACCTACCTCACAAATTCAAAAGATGTGACTATTATGTATCAGAATGGTAGTCGGTCTTGTCTTTTTTCCTATTTTTGTTGAGGCTGCCGTCAATTTTTCCAACCATATCAATTTGAAATGGGTGCTATTAACCGATTCTTGA
Organism: Lithobius niger; assembly: GCA_023313725.1. NCBI lineage: Eukaryota > Metazoa > Arthropoda > Chilopoda > Lithobiomorpha > Lithobiidae > Lithobius > Lithobius niger. The sequence goes on along the minus strand of JAHWFP010207521.1, from coordinate 80,882 downwards.
ATCTAAATTTCATACATTGCGATCACATTACAGAGCAGCAGCAAACAAGAAGCTCCTGCCATTACCACCATCGCCTACTTTTATGGCGGGTTGACAGCAACGTGCAACATGTATGTTCCAGCTATGCTCTCAGTTTGGATTCATTAGCACTACATTGAATGTCGATCACAACGAGAACCTTATTTTATCGGACACATTTTTTAAAAAAGTTATTGAGAAAAAGTTAATACGTGTTAAAATCTCTTCAATTCAGACCAAAATGAGAAGTATTTTAAAATTGTTTGACGCCGCAATATTCCGGTCGATTTGGCCAATACCTTGTTCCACCGGTGAATGAAAGCACTTCACCCGGCATGGTTTTTATCACCCGCACTTGTCTTAAGAACCGAATTCTTTCTGGGCCTAAATGGTTCAGAAGTTATAAAGGGAAACTCCAGATTAAATGTGGACTTTTTTTTTTAAAGTGTATTTGTCTAGATTGCACTGAAAGTCTAAAATCGAAAGTCGAAAATCTCGCCTAACTAAAGTAAATAAACGATTTCCCCTCTCACGAGCCCTATGGTGCGCTCCCTACATTGCTGCCTCTGAGGAAACCACACCGTGTTGCTCGTAAGATATGAAGGAAAATCGTGTGCTTTCTACCTGGTGGGTAAACAGGGTGGCGTTCTACCTGGAAAACCGAGAAAGTTCAGGGAATTTATCAAGTCTGCAAAATTCAGGGAAAAATCGGGGAGTTTGAAAAGTATTTACCGAAAATCGGGGAATTGGAACATTTTCCGGAATATCATTAACCTATGAAGTATAGGTAATACGGATTTAATTTTTTACTTCTAAATCCTTCACTTTATTTCAGTTAAAACTTCAATTCCTTTTTGTTTCATTTCTGATAAAGCGAAATCTCCTTAGGCCTAAGTAATGTGGGACATTATGTGTTAAGTGAGTTTTTAGTTTGGTTCAGATTGTGGCCTTTTCCTGCTCTTTACCAGTACCAGTCAGGGTAGCACAATTTCTGATTTAGCAAAGCAATCAGATAAAGTTACGGCGAGTTAAGTGAAACGTGAAAAAACATTTTTAGTCCTGTACTGCTTTTTCTTCGACCACAAAAAAATCGGGGGAAAGTGTCAATATTGGTCTGGAAAACCTGGAAAAAACTGGGAATTTCAGGCCACGCAAAATAAATTGTTTGGTTTATGGGCGAGGTTGCAAATTGAAGCACCAGGCAACCAGGCATTTTTTTTATTTTTTATTTTATTTAACTGCCCACATTTCTTTGACATGAACCTAGCTCAAAGCTGAAAGAGTATACAGTTAGCCTAAAAAAAATATTATATTGTAATATGTTATGTCATCGAGTATTCAAAGTTTTTTTTTATTTTTGTCAAATAACTTCTTAGTGATTTGAGCTAGAGGTTTGAAATTGGCACCATTGGAAATCTCATTCCGAGACGGTTAAAATGGAGTACTGGAATGTCAAAAACGGTCAATATTTGGTGAAAATGTGATTTTTAACGCGTGAACCAAGATTCAGATAAAAACTTTTGACCCGCGATAATTTAAGGCACCTGCACGCGCATGTAAACCAAACAATTAACTTTGCATGGCCTCATCATAAGCTTTTGAACTCCACCCTGGTAAAATTGTTTGCCTTTATTTTTCTATCATGAATTTGTTAGGTTGTCCTGATACTCACATTTTTTGTGGTATGTAAGTGATGTTTTAGCCATTTGACTTTTAAGTTTGGCCATTTGCATTCAAAACGTCTCAAGACTTACAGGCCTGCGAAGCACAAAGTGCCACAACAAATGAGAATGTGATGTTGAACACGATCCTGCCATTCCTCTCCTGGCCGATAGTGGAAGCTTGATACGCTAGTGAACACGCTGCCCACGAAATACGGGAGGCTGCGAGGAGCGGAAGTTACAAATTCGTAGCGGACGATATTGGTGGTTAGAAATTTGTAGCAGACGATGTAGGTGTAAAGAGGTCGATACTTTGTCAAAAGTGCCTGAGGAAGATGGCAATTTGCCATCGAAAATTCGCAAGACATTGAAGGTGTCTTCGTTGTGAAGTTTAGCGGTAATATTCTCCATAATTCTCGGAATTGTGACTCAAATAAATTGGTAACTCCATGTTGGTTACTGGTTTTGGTTTTAGTGTTTATTTCTTAAAATTGTGTTACCAACTTTAATGTGGTTTTCTGGATTCGGCTAAGATCGGGTTCTGTTAGAAGTTGGTTTGGTCGATCAGTACATTATGCCACATACGAGGATGCATAACTGGGTTTACTTTTATTTTTCAGTCACGGTCAAGTTACTCGGATAGCAACAGCTATGACTACGAATATGGTGATGATTACAATGGCTACAACATGCATAACTATGATGAAGACTACGATCGTCCATATAGTGAAAGACGCAGCAGAGAAGGCCACAGAGAAAGAAGCGAGCGGGATCGTGAGCGTTCACGACGGAGAGACCGAGATCGTGATAGGGACCGTGATGGAGACCGTGACAAGCGGGACCGAGGAGATCGTGATCGCAGTAGGGATAGAGATCGAGATCGGGACCGTGACCGAGATCGGGATCATGATCACGACCGTGATCATGACAGAGTGAGCTGGAAAGAAGAAATTCCTAACAGTACAATTATGCTGAGAGGTCTTGCCCAACATATTACAGAAGCTGACGTAAGAATTTTTTTTTCTACAAGGTTATTTTTCTGCTTCCGTTTTAAGAGTAAATAATTTAACTAAAATCTAAGTTTATAGTAAACAGCTGTACTGATACTGATAGACTTGGGATTAGAAGAAAGATTTGTTTTAATACAATATTATTAGACAAAAATGGGCTGATGTATATTTCCCACCTCTTGACACTAGCAACCCGCAGTTTGCGTTTCGCCTTTTTCTTACATATTCCTGTACGTTAAAAAAATTCTGAAGTAAGTGTTGTTTTAGCCATTTACTTTCAATTCAGCCTTTTGCTTTAAAAAAATGTCTTTGACTAGTAAGCCGGTGAAGTACCAAGTACTACAACAAATGAGAATGTGACTATGAACGTGATCCTTCCGTTACGTTTGATAATGAATGGTTGAATTCATGTCATCTTTCCAAATCAGTGGCTGCAGTGAAAGGTTGATGGACACATTTAAACGCACAATGTTTAAATAAGTTTTTTTCCCCTTAAGGGGGCACCTACCCCAAAAATATTTTCCCCACACAATTTTTTTTAGGTTAGTCTAGTGCAAGAATACGTTTTCTACAACACTTTTTTTTTGGCTGATACCTTTTATGGCTAAAACCACATTTTTGGGGGATTATTTAGCTTTGCGTACAGTTTCACGTTCGAACTGGATTTTCTCAGAACAAGAATATCGCTAGCGGTCAATCACTAAAAACACCATAACTATACTTAGAATTGAGATAGTGGCTTGACATTTTTTACAGAAGTTCCTAGATATGGTTACTACAATATGAACCAAAATCATACTTCTACACACTTCCGGTGTAGTTTTTTAAAAATCCCAAAATTTTGGCTGTATAATTTTATAATATGCGCAAATTGTGATTATGTTATAAAATATAAAAAATGTGATTTCAAAATTCTTTTGGTTCACATGGTAGTCCTATGTGTACTGATGATGTAGAGCCCAATCTCGTTCAGGTGCAACAATTTTTGCCGTCTTTATCTAAGTAGCAGTATAATAGTATAATAAAATTTACCAAAAATGTACCGGTCCTGTCAATTTCAAAAGTTAGGCCTCTGTTAGGGTAGGTGCCCCCTTAAGAACTTTCAAATGGTACTAGTTTCACGTTAGTCACTTTAGTTGCAATTTATTTACTGAATGTATTTCCCCAAATACACGGTACAGCAACAAATTTATTCAAAAATCAGACGAGTGGATTGTTCCTTGAAGTCGTTTGGCCTAGAGCAAGGTAATTTTTGTTTGTTTTAATTTGTGGATAAAATTTTGATTTTTTTTGTGGTCAGTAAAGCGAACCTACTGAAAACCGTCCTGACAATTTGCAAAGACGAAAAAAAAAACAAGTAGATACTGTACTGGCCCGATCAGTTTTTCGACTGCATTCCATTAAAACTACCCTCGGTTTATATTCACGTCAAAATCCACAAGTACACAAGTTTGATTGTATTTAAAGTTTAAATACACCACCAGGTGAGCCTTATTTAGCTTCGAGGGCTACCCATTGGTGCTAATAAGTCAGTGGCTCAGTTTATGAATTCGGTATTTGACGAAATGATTGAGCATTCAATTTTCGTCAAGTTTTGTATTTGGTACACCCCTACTTTGGTATGCAATCAATGAAGCGCAACTTTTGGCCTTTGGAGAATTTAACCGTCAGAAACTGCAGCATGTGATTTGTGATTGTAAGACCAAGAGCAAACTATGGGTCATTCTTCAGATTGGGCATCATGGCACATTAATTTATCAACTGTAAAAGTGGTTGACTGTTGACCCAATAAATGTCTTGGTGGATTTGGTATATGTCATACGAAAACTAGAACAGTACCAAAACTAAACTGAAACATTTTATTTCTGCTGTTAACCAGAGAGGTAAGATTTCAGCGCAAGCATGTTCTTGTCCCACTGAAAAATTGCCCAGTTAGCGCCCAAACTCCAAATTTTCTCATTTGGATCCAACCATGTTTACTTTTCTGCCTCAAATTTGCAACAGTTTTTAAAACTTTTGCTTCAGTTATGTGATTTTCATTGTTTCGATGCCTAATATCACTGTGTCACACGTTTTTAATCGGTTAGTAGTGAAACACCGGTAACTTTTAGTGTGTAATCAACTAATTTTTTTAATAAAAATGGTCTCGTAAAGTCCATATGTAAAACTTTTTGAGGGGATCTTGTGGAATGGCATTGCCACTTCATTCGGAAATAAGGCTAGCAAAGCCAACACTTAACTTCACTTTAGACGAAAAAATGTAAGTTCCTACTGTCAGTAAAATACTTACCTTCAGTTCTAGCTTAAATTGCTTAATTTAATGCTCTATGCTCAAATTTAACTAATTTTAAAGCTTTTCCTGGCTATCCCTACTAGGTAGCGTACTAATGTCTTACCCAATAATACCTGCATGCCACCCATTATAGACCACACAATCGCTCTGCGCATTGACCAAGTCGGGTCGATGTTTTGTGCTCTTATCAACTTATCTTTTCGTGTTTTTGCTCAAAATGGAAAGTTTGGAGGATTATACATAAGAAGGTGTAGTTGAGTGTTTTCATGTTAAAATTCCAAGGAATTTGCGCTCGGTGTGTAGAAAGTACAGAACGATTTTAATAGAAATCTTTGTGAAGTGTGCTGAATCATTCGGCCTCCACTATTAGGAAAATTCTGTGAACCTGGAATAATTCGCACCAGGTAGCTGTTTAGTGTAGCCGATCGGCTTCCACAAATTCATTGAAGCATTCATTGAAAGAATCCAGATCGCCTGGGAAATGCAAGGTTCGGACTCGGGTGACGTCGACGGCGGGAAAAATGCAGACAATGTCTCTGATAAAGACAGGAGCGGTAAGTCTAAAGATAAGCTTAGCACGGACGACGTACCGTCGGTCAGCGAAGTGACTACTGACTTGGAGTCTGATCTTCGTACCATTTTTGTTAATTTTCAAGAAATCATTGCCTTGCAAATGCAGTCGCATTACAGCACTACATGCTACAATCCCGAAAATTATTGATGTGAAGGTGGCTACTGCATCCATAGGTGTTCCATTTTCTCCCCTTGGTCTCAAACGGGATAGCAACCCATTTTGAGGCATTTTCGTTCGGTATGAGCACAACACTGCAAGTGTACCCATTCTTCCTGCTGCTGGTTTGGCACGTCTTCACATGGAAAACATACGCACTCATTGTATCTCGGCGATTGGCTCTTCCACAAGTAGGTGCTGGGTCTCCTGGTGGACGTGCGACGAGTGCTACTTCTTTACTGGCGTCTACAACTAGATATCAACATCCCAAAGTCTTGTTCGTCCGTCACAGGAGCGACTCGTGAAGCTCCCCAGCAGTCTCTTAGAAAACTTCTACACAGTTGCACGAAAATGGCCAGGGATCTCGTTGCAATAGTAGATCTCAACTCATGCGCAACGTTGGTTCCTCAAGGAATGTGGAGGACTCGTCCATTGGTTTCGGAAGGAGGAATGGCAGCCACAAATGTCTTGGGACACCTTAATTTCTCTTGCGTATCTTCCTCGCCAAGATCTACGAGTGGTGGATACTGCTTGGAAATCTGCAGCAGGGGATTCTGGTGCATTCTCCGACCCCCTTCCTCATTTTGTTTACATACAAGTAGGCGACTGGCTGTGGAGCTCGCCTGGACAGTCTCATGCTATCAGGGTCCTGGAGAGCAAGGGTTGCGCATCAACGTTTTAGAACTACGAGCCCTCACTTGCGTAGTTCATGGGTGGCAGTGTTGTCTCTCGGGACGGGCCGCGTCAGTCAAGTCCTACAATACCACGTCAGTAGCTTAGGTGTGGAGGGATGGAGGCGCCCATTCTCGGTTCCTGATGTAGGAAGCGTCCCTCTTTTCGATGTGTGTGAAGAATTTGCTGTGACATCATTGGAACCCAGACACATTGCAGGGAGACTAAACATCTGGCCCGAATCTCTTCTGCGCGAGGGCCCGAGAAAGCTGAGCCCCATGACGGAATTGTGATTGGCACCTTGCCTGTGCCTAGCAGACATGGTGTCAACCTCATTCTCTCAGCAGTAGAGCACACCGTACGTCGACCTGTTTGTAACAAGGTTCACCACTCGACTCCGGAATTATCAGTTTCCCTTCCTGGACACTTAGGCCTGGTTGACGCAGGCTTTCAGCTCTCCTTGGGAAGGGCTATTCGCATATGCCTTCCCATCTTTCATGTTGCTTCAGGCTGTTCTGAACAAGTTTCGTTAATCATTATGCCATCTCATTTTAGTTGCGCCGAAGTGGCCAGCAACTTGTTGGTTTGTGGACCTACAGAAAGTGGCAAGGAAACAGCCGTTAACTACCGATGTCCCCGGACATTCTGTCGCAGCATAGCAGCTAGATCCACCTCCCAAGGCCAGAGATTCTTCATCTTCACGCGTGGACAGTCTTTCATATGAATCTGAAAGATGCAGGGTTCGTCACCTATTATTTCCAGGCTTCTGATGTGCCATTTCCTATCGACCGTGAAGGTTTATGAAGTGAAGTGGAAGAAATGGGTCTTTTGCTAGACTTCGTTGAGTGTCGATCCCTGTGACTCGTCTGAGACATTTCTAGCATGCATATTGGCACATCTTTCTCAGAGTGGCCTTTCTCCCACTGCTGTAAAGGAGTACAGGTAAGCTGTAGCCTCTGTAGTGTCCTGAGCGGCCGGTAGGGCGTCGCTAAACAGCAAGATCTTATCCCCTCTAGACCGTCCTTTCGAGAATGCACGTCCGAAGGTTCACCGTCTGTTCCCCAAGAGGATACTGCTATTGGTCTTGTCTAGTCTGCCCAATCCTCTGTTTGAGACCCTGCGTACGGCTTCGATGCTCCACTTGACTTAGAAGTCGGTGTTCCTGGTGGTTTTGGAGACGGCGGCTCGACAAAGAGAATTGGCCGCGTTCTGCGTTGCACGAACGGAAATCCGCGATTGGGACTGAGAAATGTTTAGCAGGCATGAGAACGTGAAGTGTTGCCCGATGGCGAAGCCTTGATTGAAGAGGTGTTGTCCAATAGCAGCAATGTCGCGAACGTAATGTAAAATGAACGTGGCTTCGTAGTAAGACAGACGAAGAAAAGTACATGAAAGCAAAACATATGAAATGTGACGCCGGGGAACCTAGAGTGCAAATATGCCAGCAACGAAAGTGTTAACTGTGGAGACCAGGCCCCTGCCTAATGTTGGGTGACAATAGTGTAAGAAGTATTCTTGAAAACGATTGTTGTGATGCTAGCCGAGGTTCTAGATGAAAACAGGCGAAGTGTATAGTCGTGGTGTGAGTGAGAATCGGCGACATCGATGACCAGTCGAAGGAACGTGGTATGACAGGTCGTTGAAGATAGTATCGAGGACGAATGAGAGATATGCTGAGCGGGATTGATCACATGGAGGGTGTGCAGTCAAGGTTCCCCATCATGCTGTCCTAGTATTGTCTTATAAAAGAAAAAAGAACAGGCTGTCGTAGGTGGTAGTGAAGGAAAAAAAGGACATTACTCATGAAGTTGGAACCCCAGACAATACAATACCCTTTGACAATACCCCAATACCCTTTGGCCAAAGAATTGCGTAGGGGGCATGGCAGGTCTCGAGTGATGCGTTGGAACATGGAATGAGGCCAGAGTAAACCGGATTAAATCTGGCCGCATCATCAAATTGCCACACCAAATGAGCTGTAAAGCTGTCGGGCGGCATTGAGGCAAGAGTAGTTTTCAAGCGGATTACAAGCGGGTCGGCAGCACCCGGTAGATTTTAAACGTTGGAGACAATGGGTGGGCACTGTGCTTCGGCGGCGACACCAAGGTTTGATGAAGACTGATGTGAGTGGGTAAAAGGCAATGTTACGGGTAGTCTGCACGGTTGATCCCTCAGTTGGTAGGGTTCAGACGGCGACAATGTAGCTGGTACTCGGGGGAAGGGGGGGGGATTTCAAGAGCACTGTTTCTTCCTACAAAGGCGAGAAGCGATAGACCGCTGAAAGTGCACAATATGGCACATGCCAGGAACTAGACGAATTGAATAGAGGAGACAGACCCTTAATGGCTGCTTCAGCCGCACGTAGCTGGCTTCGAAGTTCAGAGTTTCTTCCAAGTTGGCGACATTAGCGTCGTGAAGCACATCATTATCTGTTGTAAGGGTTTGGAGTAAGGAGACAATCAGACAGATGTTACGCTTTAACGACAAATGAAGACCACGGTAAATGTCCCAAGAAAGGTTGGCAACCGTGAAAACGGACGACGGCGGGGTACGAAGGTCACGAGTTAAAACCTGGACGACCGGTTGGGAGGTCTGAGGGAGAGCGGATGTCGGGTGGGAATGTGCACCAAAAATATCCTGAGGAATCGGAGCAGGAGCTCAGGTTAAAAGCCGCGTGACCGGCGAACTCGGAGCGGGCAAGGTGTCCTGAGCAGGAGGCACGGCTAGAGTAGACGAGTTGGAGATGGACACAGTTGGTGGGTCCGGGATAGATGATTTAACTGGGAGACCTACCGTACGTTTTAGTTTACGATGGGGTTCAACTTGCTGCAAAGGAATTTGTACGAGACTGGATTACTAGATGGTTGATGCTTGGATTACCGGCCCCCAGGTAGTTGTGAGAGGGCCGGCTTTGTCATCGTAGAGGACGAAACTGCTTAAGTTTCATCCGTGACAGGCGGGGGTAGTGAAATGGATGCGTTCTTTGGTCCTTCCTTTTGTCGCTTACGTTGTAAGGGTTGTTGCTTAGAACGAAACCACGTATATTCCAGTTTGGCTCATGTCTGTTCGTCGATAAGACAAGGAGCACGGTTTCAGTGTCCATGAACGATGGAGATGCAAGCAGGGTGTTGGTCCAACCGTTCAGTGTGTTTCACAAGCTACAAACCCAGGCGGAGTCGCGGGTGGTAAAGGAAGAGCATCCGACTCTGCACTCCAGTGAAGAGTCCAGAAGAAATCCCTAACCAACGACTACATAGCTTCGTGGAGAGGAAGATCCTTACAGAAGTTTGTACTTGAGGAAATTCTCAGAGAGGCGTCCGCACAGGTGGACGACTAGAGAAAAAGATATATTCATTCGTCCTGGCCGAGGTTTTTTTATGGAGGAGTTAGCGCGTGGCATGGGTTACAAGCTGGCAGCCGTAGGCCTATAACTTTAATCTCCAGAGGAAATAAGTATTAGAAAACAAGAATACCAAAATTACAGGTAATATACATTTTCGTTAAGGCAATAGAAACAAGAATCGGCTGGGGTCAGCCGGCATATGTTTTTACTATACTAAAATAATTACCTTCAGTATGATCTGCCCCGCTCTCGCTGAACCCACTTGTAGTTCGCACGAAGTGATTGCGTGGTCTATAACGGGTGGCATACTAGGAATTGTTGGGTAGTACACTAGTATGCCATCTGGTGGGGATAGCGAGTCCAAGCTTGGAAAATTGGTTAAATTTGGGCATCGTTCATTAAATCGAGCGATTTGAGCTAGAACTGAAGGTTTAGGATAGTAAAAACTAATTTTACATTTAAAAATTTCTTTGTTGTTTTCAGTATCAGTAGGCCAAAAATTGTATTTACGCAACTCTAATTGCTCACTGGGAATATTTGATGTTGGATGTTTTCTGTTACATTGCAGGTCAGAAATGAGCTTTTGTCTTGTAGTTTAGAAGCAAAAGACATACGTCTAATGCGAAAGAAAGACACAGGTGAGTTGAGTTCTTGTGGACATTTGTTTTGTAATATAGAGGGACTTTTATTACTAGACTCAGTTGCATTTATAAAAAAAAAATTTGTTCACTCCTCCAGTGATTTGTATCAAGTTTGATTTTATCTTGTCTTTATTTTTTTTTCCTTTGGCTGTTTGATTTTTAGAAAGCTTAATGTTGTAATGCACAGGATTGTGGGCTGGAGGGGAGGGTCAGTTTTAGATTTTAATTTTGAATTTGCAACCCAATCCATATTAAACAAGCAGAAAAAAAATCGTCCAGTTCTGTAAATAACCTTAAAAATTGTAAAATTAATGGAATACAGATGTATGTTTGGTATCATTGCTCTATGTCACAAAAAGGTGAAGCGCACCATAATGACCCAGGTTTAGGTACAGCGAATTACATGATATAGTGAAATGCCATGCTAGTCTCCCTGCTGTAATTGCATTAATGCAGTAAGTAAGGAAATGTATGCATCCGATTTTGATAATTGTTCACAATTTGCTACGTATGGAGAATTTCAACTTATCTTTTGGATGAATTAGGCTATTCACAGAAGCTAAAAGTGATAACGTGATTAGGCTATTTGCAAATAAAAAATTTAGTTACTTGCTCAAACCATTTTAGTGACAATGATCAAGAGGAAATAGCTGCACCTGTACTGCAGTAAATCGACACTTAAAAACAAAAAACAAAAACGGAAATACCGTAAATTCGGTAATTTTACTTTGGTTAAAGTTCATATTGCAGACAGTCACTACCCAAATCATAATCGTCACAAATCCCACTAATCAAAAAACGTTACACTTATGCCACCAATTTGACAAACGCAAGTCCTTACAGTTATTTATTTTTTTTAATTCTAAATTTTTAAATGTGTGCGTCGTTGTCAGGCGCACTTTAAAGGGTTATACCCTCCCAAACTAAATATACATCAACTTAGCGTGGTTACTCCCCGGGAAGTAATATTTTACTCGTCAACTGACAGTAGTCAATTCCTTTTAATATATAAATCAATTGAATGTTGAATATTTGCATATTGCCCTCATTTTTCAGTTGGTGCACTTGAACATTAAAACATTAGCTGTAATGTTTTGTGAGACAACGGACATTTCGTCGCTTTTTATTTACCATGTTTCTTCTCTGTTCCCATGGCTGCTCACACTAGTTCGGTTGGCAAGTGTTGCGCAAGCTGTCGTATCGTTATTTTTTAATGCGGAGTCGGCAACCAAACACGTTATCTGTTTGTATTTCAGATGTTTTGAAGCAGATGTGAAGTTACATGACAACTTTGCATAGATACTGTATGTGCAATTGATGGTGCATGGACGGTTGAGCTATAATTTAACACCTTTGAAGAAATAAACAGAACAATATAGTAACAACCAATCGACATTGTTATACAAATGGTATCGGCAATTTTTGACTCACAGAATGACAAGCGGAAGCAGTTTTCTCTTGTTCTTGAACGACCAGTCGATTAATGCTTTCGCAACATTTATACCTCTTAATAACACTAGATACAATCGCTAGATGATACAGAAATGCAAAATATTTCATTACACAATGTACTAATGTCATACGTGTGTGGAAGTATTTTTCAAAAGTTGATAATGTAACAGCAAAATGCGTCATTTATGGGGGGAAATATTTTGGATTGCAGGAAAGGGAAAAACAAAAACGATAGTCCTTCATTCGTAAAAAAAAAAAAAAAACCAATTCATAAAAAATGAAACGACGTAGCACTATTATTTTTCTGTGCTAAGTCTGAGGTGGTAACCACACCAAAGCGCTAGGCACAGGCCACTATATTTTGTAGCACATTTAAGGAATTAAATCCGCTTCACAAATTTTCTATCTCCCCCCCCCCCCCCACCAAAAAAAAAATAGTAAATAAATACCAATTCAGAACGTATTGCGTATCTTTCTTCATGAAATTCCATTAGATCATGCAAAAAGTAACGGTCACTAGTTCTGGAAGTGCTGCAAAGAGGAGACTGGGTTGGGAAGAATAAATGATTTCTAGGATTTACCGTGCAGTAACGCAAAAAGGGGTGTGATTATTAAACCTGTGCTGTAAATTAAATGAAAAAAAAACGAATGTATGGGGTAGCTGCTCAGATAGGCATTGTCTTGGTAAGAAAAGTTAAGTAGTTAGGTAAGAAAAGTATAGTTGAAAGAAAATGCCAAAACATTGTTTTCATTTGTTTTGTACGTGAATTTTTTTGCAGATGGTAAGTATGATGCAATTTCATTGGAGGAGGGAGTATTTAAAGCCAGAACAAATATGAAAAATGAAGTGGGAATGCGCAACTTGTGTGCCTGTTATCTGTTTGTAAATTTGAAAATATCATTTACGAAGGAAGTACTTCACTAGCTTCCAATCACTTTCAATTTTTTTCTGCTTTATTACTTTTCAGTCTCGAGTCAGTTTTGAGTAGCATGTCACAAAAAGAAAAAATTTTCCAATACAGTTTGCTTTGCTTTTTATAAACTTATATTACCGTAGATCGCATATTGAACGCCCATGGACGTGCAAAAATTGGGGGCGGGCTTTTAGCGTGTAAACTCCCTCGCAGACAGATGGCAATCATTCGCGTATGTGGTCCTGCATGTTCGATATAGCTCGTGGCACCCGTTGCAATGGTTGTGATTATCGGTAGTTATCGTGGTAAACTTTGCCTTATGATTGCAGTCTGGTAGTATATACAAATATGATGCAACTGAGAATTTGGGCAATATTGTATAATCACCTCTTTTAATAATGAACGGGTTGCTTTGTGTTCATTTGACAGCAACCTGAGTTACGGAGGGATTTAATTAATGCAGCCTTAATGGCCCAGTTAATTTCGACTATTTGGCTTGGTGAAATTATTATATTTTCTGAATTCATGCGTGATTATTGCACTTCGGTCGCCACCATTCGTACGGGAACGGTGTTTTTTTTTCCACTGCCACGATCTAGAAAATTTCTGCCGCCAGGTAAAGATTGCTCGCAGTATAACTTGATACGAGTAAAAAATTATTATTTCGATACCTGAAGATCTGGATTCACTATAGCAAAACATAATGCTTGAATTCTCATTTATTCACAAATTGTTTATTTATTAGATTGTCGCTGATCCAAAATCTAACGTAATTAAAACTACCTTCTTGCCACACATCGTTTTCGACACTATTCACGATTGTTAAAGCCTGTAAAACTTTGAACCACCATTTTCTGGTTGTCTCTGTAGAGGTAGCATTATTTTCTGTCCTGGAGAGAAAGTGATTCCAGAAATTGGTGTGAGCATCACTATACTGGACAGAAAATGATGCCAACTTCACACCAATTTCCAGCAAATGGCTGCTAAAACTTGCAGAGACGTTAACGATTGTAAATTGCCTGGAATAAAAAGATAGGTTGGATAATAAGTAGTTTCTGATTTTTAGCTTGCTGAAGCTTGCCAGTCCTATTTTAAGCGTATTAAAAAGTTGATTTTGTAAAAATGTATGACACTTTTAATTTTGTAACAGAAAATGATGATTTTAGGGTGGTCCTTAACTCTTATTTCGCCATTTTCACCTTGAAGCATTTTAGAGGGGTGGACTTTAGCTTCACATGGGCGTTTAATACATGATTTATGGTATATCTTTAAAAACAAACAAATTATTTTCTAAATTTGAACGGCACACAAGCGGTGCAAGAAGGTGAAGAATCCATGAAACATTTTTATTTTTGGGGCCATTGTGTGAAGCATGGAAGACACTGGATAACTCAGTCTCCCATGACTAACTCGTACACTCCTTTGTTGCATACTTCTGTGTAGGTGCGTCCCGCGGCTTTGCTTTTGTGGAGTTTCAGAACCTATCCGAAGCCGTTCGGTGGATGGAACTTAAACAGGTGTTGTTGCGACTACTCGATCTTTTTAAGTCAAAGCCCTTCCCAAACTGCCAACAAAATGTGACGGTTTGTTGAAATTGGCATCATTGAAGTTGGTCGTTTGTATCACTCTTGGTATTGTGTAATTCATCACTTGCGGTATGTTTCGTCATAACTTGTTCCCCATGGGCAAGCTTTACTTTCACAATTTGAAAATGACTCGAGTTTTATGGTAAAATAAGTGTTTTCTGTATCTACGCTGCAGCATTTTGGAAACTTCACAACAATAATTTTCTGTGCAAGAAGACACTAGGCTAACAGTTAAAATTTTAAATTGATGGACTTTTGTAACAGCTACGGTGTTTGCTTTAAAACTAATTTTGTTACTTGTACAAAAAGTCAAATTTGCTTTTTACGAAACGCAATATATATTTAAAAAAAAAATTGCCAGAAAATCTGTAGTATGTTATATTGAAATTTTGTCTAGGATAAACTACACTAATTTGCTAACTGGAGTGGTGGGTAGTTATTGGGGCTCCCTTGTATAATTAATTATACCGTACTGGACCAAATACAAGACGGCAATTTTTTTTTTAATAATTATTATTTAGGAAAAACTAAAATATGCTTAATAATGGCCCTTAAAAATTTATTATAAAAACCAAATAGAAAATAGTTATCACAACAAGCCCCGTTCAAATCAAATACCCTGAACTATGCCAAGTTACCGACATATTGTAATAGTCTTGTCGGATTCTTAAGTGAAAGTGATTCGTTTTACAGCCATGCCCTTTAATTTTTTTACATTTTTTTTATTTGTAAACCCCCCCCCCCCCCAAAAAAAAATTGAATTTTCGTTTCACTCAACAGCGATTAACATTTGGCATAGTACAATATTTTGCAATCACTTTAATACTGTCTGGTGCTTTTAATTTGACTACTTCTTGCACATTGAATTATTTTTGTCGGTAACACGATGGGACATAACAAAGTGTGAACCTTTTTCGACCATCCTGATAGTAGCTTTATAAGTTAAATGCAGTCATCTTAGTTTTGGGGATAAGTTTACACCAAATCTTAAAAATGGCTAGACAAAGTCCATTTAACATTTTTTTATATTGAGCACTTCTTTTTTTTCCCCAATATTTTCGGTTTTTTCCCCCGTACTTTTGTGAGTGAACGAAATACGACCAGTTTGGTTTAATTAAAGATTGTTTCGTGCTGTGCTATGCAGCTCTTTTTGTTAGACTGCAAAGAGGAATTCTAACTGCCATTAACATAGTAGTCTTGCTGGTTTCAGTAGTCTTATATAAACTTTAATTTTAAATAATGTAACCCTCAAATAATGGGGCCTCATGATTATTATTCACTGATTATGCCATCTTCAGCAATTAAGACAAGTTATTTTTGGAAATGGTGCTTTTGTTTTGACTTGCCATTGCCGCGAAGTAGTTAGTGTTTACAAGCATCTACTACGTCTTAATGCTGTACACATGCCGTGTTTGCGGTGTAAGGCAAATGGACATCCACCTCGTAAACTTTCCAGTTTTTATTTTGACCGTGGTTGATGCACCAAAATCTTCATTATTTTTTAGAAAATAAAAAAAAATGTTTCTCAGGCATCACTTCTTGCCCTAACAAATCTTTTCAAAATTTTAAGCGATTTTGTCATTCCAATAAATCTTAAGCGCTGAGAAGTTTTTTCATGGAAAAACCGATAGACATGTGTACTTAAAAAAAAAAAAAATCAGTTTTCTGGTTGATTGTCGGAGAAACATTTTTTTTTTATACGTAAGAGTTGCTCGAAAACAGTCATGTAATGTGTTAAGAATTACAGTACAGTATTTAATGCACGCTATTCTGTGTTTAGGGTTAGTGGTTTCCTATATTCGTTGTAATCGGGTGGAAAAGCACAATATATGATAAGGGTCTATTTAAAACTAAAATGACAGCACGATGTAATGTTTATTACATTTTAATTACTGTTTTTATATATTCTGCTACTTTTCAACAGTACATTTAATAGTAACAATTTAGAACTCGTAAAATGTTAAATGCAGTACAAATCCTAAAAAGATGTAGAAATATTAAAAAAAAAAAATCTTGCATGTTCTCATTTTCCAATAGCTTAAAATATTGTCGATAAGAAACAAATTGATTAATGACTTTTCTGTCAGAATGGATGCCTATCTTGTTTTGTGCTCAGGCTTTTATTATCCAGCTATAACTTTTGACACATGCTAAGCATATACGAATACCGTTCTATTGTGTTCCTTCTCTTAATGAATTAATTACGGACTCGGCGTTTAGAGCTACCTAGCGGCCGCATTTATGAAAACTAGAAGATTATGCTTTACTGAATTTCAGTCAAACAAAGTTAACGCAATTTAATTTTGAACTTATCTATTTTACAGTGTTAGTTGAGGCTGCACTGATGCCCCTTCTCTCATCCTTCACTACAGATACCAATCTGATATGTTTTACGGATACTGATCCCGTTCATGATGAACTTGCTTGTTACACTTCCATTTTTGGAGGTTTGCGGGCAAGGAATGTGGAGTTCTCTGTCAGTCCAAAAAAAAAAATCGCTAAGAAATACGGTTCCAATCCTGATATACATTGGTGCAGCTGCTTGTTTCGTGTCTAATTATTCTTTGTGTAGATAGTTAAATGATATCCTTAACTGCTAGGATATGAATGAAGTACACCCTTTTTTAAAAAGACACTTCGTCGGTATATATTTACTTAGACAAATCCCTCTGGCTTCTGATACAATCACGAGACATAAAAACAAGGTGCAAATATCGATGTACTACGTCCAAATAATTTTTTCAAAGCTTCGTGATTTGGTTCAGACGAAGGCACTATTTAATTCCGCTCGACTGCAAGAGACTACGAATGGTAAATTGATAGTTGAACACCGGCAAGCGGTAACACGTGATTTGAACTCTTGACCTCAGGCCCTCGTGAGGGGGAGGTCACAGATTTTTCAGACTTTTGAGAGTGTGGGCTTACCCGCATCGTTTAAAAAATACTAATAAACAAGAACCAACTTCTTTTTTTATCCGGCCTAACTTAAATTCATCGCGGTACATGATCTCACAAAATGCCGAAGTTTATTGCCACTGATCATTAAATATATAAAATATTGCCACTGATATTAAATGATCATTACTGTTCTAATAATCCCTTATTCTGGGTTCTAGACAGAGCACAAGTTCAGAATTATCTAAAAATGTTTGTATGCAGCTGATATTGCAACCTTTTTTTTTATTTTTGGGTGGCAACATCTTTCATACATTTTTTCATCTGATTGTCAGTAAAATAGCGGTTGGATTGCAGGCAGGAAATGTTCTAAATTTAATATTGAACTATAATATAAGAAAATTTATTGGCTAAACACAAGAGCGAGGGACATTTTGAGGACCGAGCACTTGTCGAAAATTATGCCGAGATGGGCGTTTTGCTTCCTGTTCGTTGCAAATACGGTCCACTCGGTGCCGCCATCTTGATTTTTGCTGGGATTAGAATTTGTTACTAACCCCTCTCTCTACAGAGGATTCACTCGATGATGTCATGAAACTAGTAACCGACTCAGTCAACATTGATCTTGCCTATTGCTCGAGATTCGTGAATTTTATTCTTGTTGAAACCTAAGAAACTTTGGCTATAATTTTGGTGTCCGCCATTGCTCTGTAGCGTGCTAATGAAGTGAAGCGAATGCTACGAACTAGCAATTTAAGAGTCTGCCTGCAATTGGCTATTCAAACCTGTGTGGTTGTTTCACAGTCAATGAAAATGAAACGTTTAGTAGACAGCAGACCCAAGCCTGACACCAACAATGATTCTTAATCCGTTTCCATCAATATGACGTCACAAGCAAGCACAAAATTGCGAAACGGAATGATTGGCTTGTAGGACTCACTTCCCTGCAATAGAAAGCCAATAAGCTGTAAGCTACAATAATGTAATCTGTTCCCCTGGTGGCGGAGTTCAGATCAAGTCATGCATCTTGGAGAAAGTCGTTATTTGGAGTCTTGGACATAGTATATCAATATTTACCGTTTTTTCTGTGCAATAAATGTAGTCGACTCAAAAGAAACTTGCGTGAGTAAGTTGAATTAAAAATGGGCACTTTACGTTGAGGTTTTTAGTGTCCAGAAGTAGAATAAAAGTTCAACTCATTGAACTTGGTATTGTGCGTTGGCAAATTTTCAATTCTTTCCTACGATATTCGTGTACGCCAAAAAACCACGGCACACAAGGAAGAAAGACTGGATGAAGCGCTCAGCGTTTCACAAAATTTGAGTAAATAGCGTAAACCTTTTTTTTTGGCCTGACGAAGATCCTAGGAAGGGATTGAAAATTCGCCGGCGCACTATTCCAAGTTAAGTGAGTTGAACTTTTATTCTACTTCTGAATGCATGTAAATAAAAACCAATGGGCAATTTTCCTTGATGCTATTAAACTATTGAGAAGTAATGACAGCAACTTTTTAAGTGTTAAATGTTACATGTTGTTTGAAACAACTGCAAACGTCTTTCTATAAGGAGTCGAGGGCTAAATGAATTGTTTAGAAAACATGATTATGGAACAAATGAAAAGTCGAACTGTACTATTCGGCATTGCTTTAAGGCATGCAAATTTGGAAGTTACTTAAAAATCGAGTCTTCCATGGAATTCCGCAATAACAAACTTAACAAATATTTTTTAAATTTCTGTGGCTATAAAAATATTTGTCTCGTTGAATGTTGCAAAACCGAACAGACAGCAGAATGAAAAGTGTTCGGTGTTCTGCCTTACAAAAGAAAAATACTGAACCGAACATATTTCCACATTTAATTTACCAATTATGTTTGAATACACCATTTCAAGAGGTTTTTTTGGACAATTTTGTGATGGAGTTGGTCCACATACATTACAGTTCACTGGTAGATAAAATGTAACAGGGTTTAATACATCCAAGAGCTCCATGATCCCAGCCATCTTAGCCAACGATGGAATGATGGGAATCGCCTAATTTAGTTGATCATGTGTTTCCCTCACTGTGGTTCATTTGACCCTGAAATTTTCAAAATCTTTGCAATTTACTCAGTATATATAAAAATTTTTTTTCGGAATATGTATCTTATTATGGATGCGACTTGCAGCCAGTTCGTTGGCAGTCTTGCAGAGGTATTTTCGTGTGGCACCCATAAGGCCATGAAAAGTTAATTGTTTGGTTTACAGGCGCGTGCGGGTGCATTAAATTATCGCTGGTCAAAACTTTTTATCTGAATCTTGGTTCACCCGCTAAAAATCACATTTTCGCCAAATATTGACCGTTTTTGACGTTCCGGTACACCATTTTAACCGGCTCGAAAAGAGCTTTCCTATGGTGCTAATTTCAAACCTCTAGCTCATACGACTAAGAAGTAATTTGGCAAAAACTAAAAAACTTTGAAAACTAGATGACATAAATACGATATAAGCAATATAATAATTTTTTTTGAGGCTGTCTACATACTCTTTCAGCTTCGAGCTAGGTATATGTCGAAGAAATTTGCTAAGTTAAATAAAATAAAAAATAAAATAAAATGCCTGGTGCTTCAATTTACAACTTTGCCCGTAAACCAAACAATTTTTTTTTGCGTGGCCTAACTTAAAAAATAGTAAAGCAGCATTTGTTCCATAATCAGTTATAAGTGAGAGGGTGCGGGCTTAAGCATCTCTCGTTTAGTTTTAAATCTTACCAGTAAATAGCAGAAGTGATAACAGCACTGCAGACATTCTTAGAATTAATTTTTCTTGTATTGAAACAAGCACTTAAATCTCACCTAAACCACCAGACAAAACACAGTTCACAATTCAGTTTGAATTTTTGGGGAATAGACCGTTCTCCTTCCTCTGAAAATTCAAGTCGAACATAGTTCTGCCTGGTGATTTAGGTATGATTTCAGTGCTTGTTATGACTTTTCAAAACCACTGTTGCGCCGTTTACCGGTTTTCTTGTATTGAAAGTTGGATTTTTCACGGATACCATACAATTTGAAAACTGTTTCGAGTGAGAGAAACCTAAAATTATGTATGGTTGGGGGAAGGTATGGCTTCATGAGGAGTTATGAATAATCCTTCCAACTGGTGAAGCATCAAACTGGAAGAAGGACACTGAATATATCCAAGGGACTGGACAAGTGTCGTCAGTTGACCTCAAGCCTTTGAGCCTGCTTGGTGGCATTCGCAATAGGGTTTTCTCACACTGGAAACAAGCTCTTACTGGTGTTTTACTCTTGCAGGGAACGCTTACATTTCAAGGTCAATTTAGAGGCACTATGCATTATAGTATTCCAAAAGAAGGTGGGCCTCATGACACAAGGGGACTGATCAAAGCTGACTGGAATTGCACAAAGGTAAATTAAAAAAAAATTGTCTCACTGTAGTAGTTGGATTGACTTCAAACTTGCCAGAGTTTATTACAACACTAGACTTATTTCTGGAAACTAACCTGGCAAATTTCATTTAAAAGTGCATTACCCGTTTGTAGTTGGCATTTCTGCGCATCGCGTCTTTCTAGCACTATGCAAATGCAGCATTTCGTTGGGAAATCATGGCAGCTTGATCATCCACGTGATTGCTGCCACATTTCAGTGATTTGCTAGCATCTTGCCGTAAGAGGGCTTTCCCCACAACTCTCGTAACGGAAAGTTACGTTTTAAGGAAGGTTATATTCAGACTCTAGTTAATTTTCATTTCTCAATGGTATTAAGATAAAGAACCATTGTACTGGTTTTAATTTCATACGCTCATTTTTTCCTATAGTGTGGTGCCCACAATTTCAAGCGGAGAGATTATTGCTTCAAATGCAATACTTCCAGAGAAGGTTAGTTTATATTGTTTCGTCGTTGTATAGTTTTAAGTTGTCAATAAAATGTACAAGGTTTACTAAAAAAAAAAAAAAAAAAAAAAAACAATTTTTAAACAGAAGCTGACCAAATTCGCCTTGGTGAGGGCTATGATGAAGTTAGCTCCATGCCATGTAACAGTAAGTATGGCAGTGGTTAGGTCTTGTCGCCCTTCCTAAGTACGTATCTGACTTCAGAAGTGTTTCTCCTACTGTTTTCAGCATTGCTGTTTCGCAATCTTGACACCCTAACAACGGAAGAGAAAGTGTTAGCAGCACTGCAAGAGCTGACTACACTTCCCATTAAAAACATTCGTATTGCAAAAGATACGTTAACAAATACTTCTCGGGGTTTCTGTTACGTTGAACTCAATTCAACCCATGAAGCAGGGCAGCTGCATGACCAGCTGTTCTCATTAAGTAGTCCTTTAGTAGTTGATGCCAAACCAGGTGAGAATAAAATTATGCCATTGTAGTACCGTCTTAAAAAGCTATTCTTATGTTTAAATTCTTAAATTCTGTTGTATAACCATTCTGCGTTTTTTTTTAGTAATGTTATCGTATGCCAAGCAAAGTCTCAGTTCCATTGTGAGGTAGGTGTCATACTCATTTATTTATTTTATTTTTTCCGTTGTATTTGGATGTTATTTGGGCTAAGATACTGGCTGTCACGCAGACAGTTATTTATTGTAAGAGCGCCATACTCTTGTATTGTTGGCTTATAGCGTTGTGCACAAAGTCTAGTTTAAAGATTGTTGGCCATTTGATGTAAAGAAATTTTGTTTGGTAGAAAAGTAGAAAATAGCATTTGTTCTATTTGATGCATGTGTGCACACCAAACAAAACTTCAGCTGCAACTTTTCATTAACGATTTCTTTTAAAAGTATTGTTTTTCACCTTTGTAACTAATCTGAGCTATGGCACTTTAGGCACAACCTTGTTTTTGTAACTTGTGTTCCAATCAGTTTGTTTGTCAAGCTCTTAAACGTTATGTCTGGTTTTACGAGAGTGTTGGGTCTAGTATGCCCTCCCGCTGACTAATGTAACATTATATTCTCAGTGCTTCGAGTGCAAGCGTAGCAAGTACAGCCGTAGCGGCAGCACAGTGGACCAATCAGGTATGGGTAGCTCTCAGAGCGAAGAAAGAACATCAGTCTACCACAAATAAACACGCCTTCTCCAAACGTAAACCTGAAACTGCTAATTCGCCTTCATATGCCAGCTTTTGTCAGTCTTGCCATCTGGATTCTTCTATCAACTGAACTGTGTTACTGCACTAAAGCATTATTGCTGGTAGCTCAAGTGTCGTTTATATACAAAATAGTAAATATTTGGTGTGAAAGTTGCAAAGAATTACATCCTTTCAAGTCAGGTTACAAAAACCCCGCAATCAATGCATCACTTTTAAATTACAACTAAATAAAAATGAAAATAAATTTGGTTTATTAGACCCAATGTATTGTCGAACGTTTAAATGGTTGTGCAAGTACTATATAAAGTCCTAACTTTAAGGCTTCCGTTGAAATGAGAGTAGGAAAAATAAAAGCTAAATTCAGGGAGTCATTAATCCAATGGTTAATATTTTCCTTCATTTGTTATTGTACCAAAAACTTGGTTTTAAACAATTTTTTGAAAAACCGATAAATACCATTCTATACATTTACAGTAGTAACGCTGGGCTGATACCGATCTTCCGATCCAACACTTGCCGAATATTTACAGTATCGCCAAGAATGTTGGCAATATTTTTGTGTATTTCCACCAACTTGGTCCCCTGTAGCTCTGGGCCTAAACTGACTGGATTTTAAACAGAATCTAACACTGCTGAAATAAAACAATGAATTAAAGAAAAGCAAAAAATTTAATAAACTATTAAAACATTGAAGAATGCTGGTTGATCTCAGTTTTATTTTTTTATATTTTCATTGGTAGAGGCATTCCAAGCTTATAAATTACTTGTTTTATGATCTTAATTGTCGGTAAATTCCTACGCCATTCTAGTTAGATTCAGTGCCGGCTGTATGACCAGGAGGAATTAGCAAGTGTTTGGAAGTTTTGGTGTTTTTTTCTTCTTTTTTTTCCCAACAAGTTAGTTATAAGCCCTTTTAAAAATCCAAATGCAATTTTTCAGGGTTAATGCTGACCATTGTTACGAGTAGGTAATAATTGTTAACGGAAAATGTGGTTTTTTTTTCCTCGTAGAAATCGCTAAACTTTACAGGAGCAAGTTTTGTAATACGGTACTTTCGACAACATTATTTTCATATGCAAGTTTTCTTTAGTAATCCGAATGCGACATGGTCGTTTAGGTTCAGGTGACTGGTCTTGACCAGCCAAGACCAAGTTTGGCCCAACTAAGCTTCGTGAGACTACGCATTATTGGCGCAAGATTGTCTAGTAAGCGTCGACGTCCTCAGCTCTCCCAACGGCTGCTGTTGTATACTTTTGGAAGCGCCAATTGCAAATTCGTTTGATTATTAATACTCTAGACACTCAAAGGAGATCAGGAAGGAAAATTTCAGCGAAAAACTAAAACACTACTCCAACTATAAATTATTTGATAAATTGAGATGACTTGATAAACTAACATTTTTAAAACGAATCTGTTGCTTGTCAATTCAATCCGAGTCGGAGCTCTAAATGTGTTTAGAAAAAAAAATGTTCATGCTTTGTTTAAGATAAACTAACACAGAGAAACCCTGAATAAATAATAAAACTAGTTATCAGAAAAAACAAATCTGTCGTAGAGCGAAAATTGTGCAGGTTCAGTAGACCTATTAAAGTAACAAAACATTTATACAGAAACAAACACTTGTTTCAGGTTTAATAAAGAAGGTTCATTTCGTAATATTAAGTGAAACTTGAGAAACTAAAAGCACATTTTTTTCACTTAAAAGGCACTGCTGGTATCGAATCAGTATGTGGTATCAGCCCAGCCTTAATTTACAGTAAATTAAAAATTTGGCCAAAAGAAAGAAAAAACAAATTTTGACATTATCTTTTGATCTGCGTGAAACTACTGAAGTTTTATACACTTAATTAAACGTAGCCGTTGTTTATTTTACCCTTAAAGGCTGTCGACATTGATGCCATAGAAAAAAATGCTGAAATTGGTGATTCGAAATTGTAAATAAAGGGCAAGAATTCAAAGATATATTTTTGGCTTTTCTATTTTATTTCAGATTTAAAAAGCAAAATTTTATGAAAATTTTTGGCTTTCCTGGCTTCATGTATATGAGCATTATTTTTGAGATTTAGTTTCGGGTTTTGCTAACATAACCATTCAAAAACTAGGACGAAAATAGTGAACAGGAAATTCAGTATTATCCGAAGTAAATGGGACCATATGGGGCATTATGATAATAAAATTTGCAAGCAAAACAAAGCCCGGACTGTTTTTTGGATCATATTGTGTCCATAAACGGAATTGTCTAAAATCTGCAAAATATGTAAAAAAAAAATTCCCGCAAATGTGTTTTAATCAGACGATTCTGTTACAAAGCCTGTAAGTATGAAACCTCAATTGCCGAGTGTTGATAATGTAGTAAATAACCTTCAGTTCTTGAAATAGATTAAAATTCACTAGTTTTTCTTTTACCTTGAAATTCTAGAAGTTGTATTGACTTCGAGGCCTTAAACTCTCATTAAAATATAAATTTACATTTTAATGCTTTAAACCTTAAAATTGTTAGTCCTTGCCCCAGGAAAAGCACATTAGCTTTTGCTGCGTATTTTGTTTTATTGTTACTGTACCTTTACAGCTTACCTTTATTGTGCCCTTAAACTACACAGATCTAGATAATTTTTCATAAGGTAAATGGTATTACTTAAATTTTAGTTTCAACAATGCTGGTGTGTGGGGGGGGGGGGGGTGCAATGCTTAACTTTAAAAGGGGTTTCACATGTTTTATTTATGCATAAACATATTTATTATTTTTAGCTAGTCCTAAGTAATGAATTTCTTAATTTCTTTAATGTTGAGAAATTTTTTAAGTCCGTGGATGTTAAATAACCTATCTGAAGGGAGACCGTAATAATTTTGATTTTGCTTAATTACTTTTTACTGATTTATAAGGCTGTACCGAACAGATTTAGCCGAACAGATTTTGGGCTGATCGGCAAAAATCGGTTCGGCTAACAAAAACCTACAGATTTTCGATTTTTGCCAGGCCCTTGACAATAAATAAATTCTGTTTCTCCACATTTTTGTTACCTTTTGGATTGTTACATTGTTTAGGCTAAGGTTAATAACGGACAAATTTTTACTATTATTTGGGTAAAAAAAAATGTATTCCAATGTTTTAATTAACCTACAAGTTTGTGTAAGCCAGAAAAAAAAAATTGTTAAAAATCTGTAGCGATCGGTTCGGTTAAGTCTGATCGGTACACCAATCAATTTGTGGCTGATCGGATCGGAATCTGTTCGGCAGAAAAAATGCTGATCGGAATAGCCTTACTGATTTAGTCTTATCTCCTATACACAATTTTTTTTTAATTGTTTTAACAATGTTTTCTTAATGCATTTGACATCCACGGACTCGTTATAGTTGCATGTTTCATGAGATTGTCGGTTGAATAGTTTAATTTAAAATTTGAGTGTAACTTAGCTAGACGTTTATGTGCAATCGCCATCACAAAACATGGTCAGTGTAGTTCTTAACGGTAGCACAAGGAGCCGTTTTGTTGCCTTCAGGTTAAACACTTACACAGCTAGGTCCATTGACCTGAAAGACTAACAATTATGTTCATCAGAGACAATGCTAGAATGTGTAGCTCTGGTCTTGAAATAGTTACTGGAAGCATTGAACGGTTGCCTTTAGTTGTGGCTGAGGAGTTTGCTCTTCCTTACAAGACTTCACAGCTTTCTCCGTTTGAGAAAGAAAGGACGTCGTGGATTAGTGAAGCCGTTTGTCATCTCCCGTGTTTTCCTCCTTGCCTTGAAAGCCAATGTGCCTGGATAGCAATGGGCGACATTCAGTTCAAAGAAATTTGAAGTTAATTGGCATTTTATTATTGTTACAGGCTCCTGGTGGAGGGGGCTACTCTGGACAACCTTATGGGCATCCTTATGGTGGCGACTATGGTAGTGCATACGCAGAATATCAGCAAGTAAGTAACATTTTTTTTTCAACATTCATTTCACGAATATCGGACCAGATGTGACAGCATATGTCTGTTCATCCGCGTTATCTCTATGGGCCCTGGTTTGGCGTAGAGCCAGGAAACTATGTAATTGTAATGCTGAGTTAACAATCTGAATAAATCCCCGAAAACCCAGCAATGAGTGTTGCTGGCTTCGTGTTTGACAGGACCCCATGATAATGATTGCTTATTAAATTAAAAGTTTTGGAAAAATTTCTACTTGACTCGAAACTTGAATCATTGGCTAGGTACTCGAATCGACTCGAAGTAAAGTTTTTGAGTTTGCATACCCCTAGCATCAGCTTTACAAATTGTGCTGTGGTGGAAAGTTTCACCAACGCATTTGTTGCTGACTAAATCCAAAATCACTCTGCCAAACCATACAAAGCAACGAACTAAATGCTCCCAATTTAAGCGTAACAGCAGTAAATCTTGTTCTTGCTAATAAATAGGATTTCCTGAGAACTTCAATTTGTAAAGAAAGTACTTATTAAAACATTTTAGTAACGTAAACTTTTTAGTAATGTATTAGACATCTATCATGACGATACGAGTCAGTCCGATTGTTGCCGATGTACAAAAAACTGGCCGGTCTAAAAGACCCGTTCCTGGTCCGGTCGATCACTACTTTTATTTCCTCAATATTCACTATTGTTGAAAAGCACATTCATTCCCCATCCTGCTTGGCCCTCCGTTGTGACTGGCTGTCTCCAACCAACGTACTCATGTTAGCTCCAATGGATGTGACCTCCTCTCAATTCGCGAGATGTTACTGAGACAGGTCCCCAATGTGTTCAAGGGTCATGTGCCTCGAATGGACCAATGGAGCAGAATAAAGGCAGTTACATGAGAGGTTGAGGACAAACTGGATTCCCCGCTTTCCAATGTGACTAAGATGACAGCCGTTCTTTGTGTTTGATTTATCATTACGTGAACAAAGGCTATTTTCAGCAAGCAAAAGCTTTTTCACGTCAATTTTGACGACTCAACAAAGACGTCAAACTAAGGTATTAAAAAATGATACTGAATTAAGTCGGCTGAAAATACAAGTTTCACAATACCTAATTCAATCGGAATTACACCTCCACATGAATGCAGTTATAAATTTTTCTTTGCAACCTAGACCTAAGTGGATATATCGTTAGTCTTGCAGTTAAGGAAATAATTTATTTTATGCGTCGTTTAGGTCTAAAAGCGTGAATAAATTCAGAACAATTTAGGTATTCCAAATCTTGCAAGAAAAAATATGTAAATAGTGCATTCAGACGTAAAATCAGTAATGTTTTGACGAAGTTGTAGAAAAAAAACAACTATCCAGTGCTATACAAAAATTAAAAATTAGAAGTTCTGACTGAAATTGTAAAAGGTAGAGGATATCAGTTTGGTTTGGAGGAAGTAATTTGTACTATTTTGATAATATTCATGGCAAGGGGGTAGTTTAGCATGTATTAATTAGCCGACAAAGTAATACTGTGTCTGTCCTTTTGTTGCTGAACATATTTTAAAACATTTATCAAGATTTATGCTATGGTATATTTTGTGACACTTCAACTACCGTTTTTTCTTGTTGATAATTTTATCCCCTTTGCAGGGGTACCAGGCATATGGTAACTATGATGGGATGTCTTATGACCAGTACTATCAGTACAGTTATGCAGGAGGCTATCCTGGTGCAGATGTTGCCAGTCAAGGTAAGTCTTCCACATACTTTCCAAAAATCTACCAAAATAAGATAAACAACAGCTGCAGGAAATAGTGTATCCCATTCAGTATTACCCAAGTGCTGTATTTTGTTACTGTAAATGCTTGGTCAACAGGAAGCTTTGTTCAACACGAAACATAATGAGAAAGGAGTTTTCCTTATCAGTACAGGCAGTCGACCAATCTGGACCGCTGCACTGTGACTGAGGTTGGCGCTAATGAGCCTCAATCCCCCCCCCCCCCCCACCAATTTGGATTGTTCCAAGTCCACACAACATGATGGTAACTGTATCGGGCAAGAGTATATCGGTGCAGGGGGACCCGGTGGATTAGTAGGCCTTGTATAATATCAATAACATCCTCTTTGTGGCAACGGCAGTGTATAGCTAAATGTACGAGTGTAAATTAGCATCGGTGTAGTACGTAGGGAACGACATAAAGAGTGCTTGACTTCTAAGCTTATGCTGTATGCATACTGGTCTACACGTTCGTAAGGATCCAGTGGCTTACCCTACTGGGTATATCTTGGCAACGTATGGTGACAGGAACAACATGGACACTAAATAAAATTGTTTTACTGTACTTGTTGTGCTACTCCTCATGGGGTCTTCAACACCACGGCAAGAAGATGATTCAGTGGTAGGAATCGGACAGTATCTAAGTCACGTGGCAGAGAGGTATAAGGTGCTAAAGTCATTTGGCAGATAGACATTATCACTTTTATTGCACTAAAGACCAAATATCCTGGTATTTCTAAGGACCGTATTAGCTTGTTATGCCAATCCTGTGATAAGAGAGACCCTTCAGGCTGGAAGGGAACGAAGGGATGATGTTACCAACTGAAGGACATATGGCAACATATTGCTTTCCTTGGCAGAATTAAGTTAGCCGATTACATCACATAAAACTGTGGACGTGACATTAAAATTTTAAGTTCACGACTGCCATTCTGGAGAACGTAGGCTAGCAGTGTCTGAATATGCATGTGCTGTATCCCTTCTGCACCTACAGGCCTGCTTTCTTGCAATGTAGAGCAAATTCAGCATAACTCCTTACAATAACATCACAACAAGGTGCTTATTGAGCCTCTGAAGCCTTGATGACTGACGAGGCAGAATATTAACCATTTTTCTGGGGATTAGGACAACTAACTGAGCTCTTGCTCCGCTAGTTATGGATTTTGTAGGTAGCGAGATGCCTATAAAGTGCAAAGAATCACAGCGACCTGGACAGACTCTTTTCCTAGTCCGTATTTTCTGGCGGAAAAATTGTGGTTAGTTTGCTACTGTCCTATAAGTAGACGGAACCAAACACCTAATAATATTACACCACCCGAGTCAACTAGGTGTCCAGAGCAGAAATAGAATTAGCTTCTACTAGACTTCCTTTGAAGGAGAATCTAAATTCTATGATGGAGAGGCCCACCGATCTATCCAGAAGGTGGTGCAAATGTGCACTGCACCTTCGTTGACTCATCATTCCAAGACAATTTTTTTTTGGAAACTTGAGTGGCTTTCTCGGCAGACTGACCATTTCTGTAATAGACAGGTGCCTCTCGCCGAAATAGAATTTGGATTCTCCTTCAAGGTAGGGCTAGTAGAATCTTATAATTTTCACACCTAGCAAAGTATAACATTACTTGTTTTGTTAGTTCTTTGGGTCATTCAACAAGTGAAACCTGTACAGCATTAGTATTATGCTAAGCATTAATTCTTAATGGTTTTTTTTTTCTCAGCAGGGATGGCTG
Source organism: Lithobius niger (assembly GCA_023313725.1). Classification (NCBI taxonomy): domain Eukaryota; kingdom Metazoa; phylum Arthropoda; class Chilopoda; order Lithobiomorpha; family Lithobiidae; genus Lithobius; species Lithobius niger. Next base: position 51,182 of record JAHWFP010207521.1, on the reverse strand, counting down.
GTACCGCCATGCTAGCTGCAGGCCATGCCCAACAGGTAAGCTTGAAAAGTGGTATAAGGCAATTGGCTGATTACGGAACCACTGTAGTGTCTGTGTCGGTCTGGGCTCGAAATGTGCCGATGCGTCTTCGTCTCCCCCCCCCCCCCCCCCCCCGGGGGGGGGGGGGTCGCATTTCAAGCAAACAACCAAGCCTACAACAAATTTTCATTATTTACTTACATGTTTGTTAAAACTAAATGTCTTTAATTCACTGTAGGATGGCAGCCAAGCACAACAATCAGCCACGACACAGGCTGCCCCAGTCCTCAGTGCTCCTCCAGCAAAGCCTACTGTTCACGTCACTGTGGAGTTAAGTGGTGCCAATAGCACCACTGGAGAGCAACTTCCAAAATACCGTAAGTACTGACTACCTACCCATCGCTCGAAATGCAGTCACCTTATATTTTCAAAATTAAGGCTGCACCGATATTGGTTCGGATCTGTTGCCAATATTTGCGATATCGCCAGCTTTCGCAGAAATATCAGTAACTCGGGAAATTATTGAATATTTTCCTATCATTGTTTTAACTGTTGGTTACTATTTAAAATTATTTTTATTTTAATAATTATTGGACATTTGGAGTGAAAAATTGGCGACAACATCTCGGATATCATTGTTGGTACCAGCAAAACTTTTAAAATTGGTTTCGGTGCAGCCTTCGTAATGTTAATTATCAGGAGACTTCGATTATTGGAGCCTTGTCAACTGTCGAGGCTGAACACGTCGCACTGGGACATGCTGCAAAAGAAGCTTTGTGGCTACAAAATCTCCTAAACGAGATTGGGTTGGGACAATGTGTAAAAAAACCCAATCCAAATTTATGTGGACAAACAAGGCGCTATGTGTTTGTCAGACTGGTTGCTGGAGGTTTGCGGAACTGGTCGAACCCCTGAAAAAGGGACCTTGGCAAAGTCCCTGCCAGGACTGCCGGCCAGGGTAGCGTTAGAGGCTACCATGCTCCTTCGGCGGATATGGGAATTATTCTGGCTAATTCTGGACAATCTTTCGGCCCCTACGATGATAGGTTTCCCAGATCGAATCCCTGGGTTGGCACCTCCCTTTGTCAAATACTACTACTTCTCTAAAAAGTCTGGTAATGTTCAAAATTGGGCCGGTTCAGCCATACAAGCATTAAGTTGCGTCGGCTGATTTAATGCTCAAAGAAAGTAATTTTTTTTAAATAAAAAAAAATTAAAAACAAGATACCTCTGAACGAAAAAACGCAAAAGACCTCGGTACCATTTCCTTAGGGAACTCGTGAGCAAAGAGTAAATTAGCTTTGTGTACACTCCATCAAGCGAGAATATAGCAGACGTGTTAACCAATACTCTCCCGAAGAAGATGCTAAGTGGATATTTGAGTTCTCTGGAACTTGTATTGGAACACTGATATGGACAGTGATTGATAGAGTGCCCAACAAGGGGGAGTGTTGTTATAACTTTTGGCCCCTCTAAATATGTTGGCCTCTATTTTTTGTTAAGCCTTTCGAGCTTATAACGCCATTTTTCGTTTTCCTGCAGAAAAAAGCCTATAGCCGCAACATGGCTGCCACGAACAAGTTGCATGCCTCACGAAAATAAATTGTAAAAAAAAAATATGCGCTCTAGGAGTATAAAAATTCACAAATGTAAAATTATACTGTAAATTATTGGCCAAAAATATAATGGGGACCATCGTCCTACGTTTTCATTATTTAAAAAAAATCCTGAAATTCGACTACGTAAACAGCGCTAACGAAAGTTTCAACTTACAGTACTCGGAATGATAACATCCACTCGATATTCTTCCGTCACAACGGCTGTTATTACTTCCGAAATCATTATTTTATATTTTATTACCGTAAAAATGGTTAAAGTTGCTTTATTCCTTCAAAATTCGCGATCGTCCAAATTCCATTGCGACCGGCTGCCCGCAATGCGACGCACTCCTGCTAGCGCCAATGGATGCAACTTTCACTCGCTTCGTGTGACGTCACTTGTGAACGGCCGAAGAGTCACGTGCCGCGAGCGGACCAATCAGCGCTCGCGATGCCGAAGCGTTTGAACATAGCCCGTTAAAACGGCACATTTGATTCGAGGAATACAGGCAGTGACGTGGGGGTTGATGACGTCCATTTTTCGCGAGCTAGAAAATTGGGAATCCCCTCTCTCGAATGAGACCAAGATGGCGGCCGTACGTTGCGTCGTTCCGGAGTACGATCGTTTGAACCAATGGCTTTTTTTCAGCAAACAAATGCAATTTTCACGTAGATTTTGGCCACGATGCATGCAATAACATCGATTAATGTAATACAAAGATATTAAATCATATTATTCGGAATTAACCGAAAATATACGTTCCAAAATACCCAAGTCAATCGGTATTACACCTCCGATGTACACAATTGGATTATATATTTTTTTAACAATGCGGTGAAGTGGGCGAATGATAGTGTCGTTTAGGCTTTTTCGCAGCGGAATTGCAACGACGATATAGTGCCGCTTAGGCTCAAAATAGTTTAAGTTTATCGTCCATTTTAATCAGTGTCAAATCTCTTTTTATTGTGACGTCTCTTTTGTGAAGGCCCGCTTGGCGGCGTACTTTTTGTAAGCTAGCGCCATAAGTTTTAAATAAATGCGGACCTCTGTGTTCGAGGCTAGGCTGCTATAGTGGTAACACGTTTTAATTTCGCTCTCTCTGTCTTCTTTAAAATACTACCTCTAAAATCCTGCTAAACAATTTCAACAAGACGGGGTTTGCCTTATCACACACGATTATGACAGAGCCGGTAGTCTTCGGCACGAGAGTTGGTTTATCTGCAGTCGCATGGGACTTCATTCCTTCGGAGTTTCCAAGAGGATCCTTACTGCCTACTAGGGATGTGCGATACTCAAAAAGTTCGAGCCGAGTATGAAACTTGTACTCGAACTTGGCTCGCTGCTTGCGTCTGTACTCGAATCCGGCGAAAATGCGATAACTTGGTCAATTTTTAACCGATTTTAACATTTCAATATACCAAATTTATCGTCTCGACGAGAGCTTTCCATTGGTGCAGATTAAAAGTCTATAGCTGAAACCATTTTCAAGTTATATCTTTAAAACTGGAAAACCATCACCCACACAGTAAGTTAAGCGTAATGGGAAAACACGTATTCACTTACCAGTATTTCACAAGTGTTACTTTCAACATAATCCAAAGACAACTCTGTGGTGTAGGCTTGGGGGGGGGGGGGGGGGGCCAAGAGTTGGCGGAATGCTAGATAATGCACGATAAATATTAAAAGTATTAGAATGAGATAAACCAGACATTGTTAAGAGACTGCTGCTATCCAGTGTTGCTGAACACAGATAAATCCATCGGGGCATGAAGACCACACTTGCCCACCAACGGGCATATCGGCTGCAGTTTGTTTTAATTGCTGCAGCACGCGAGCGGTGTAATACTATGACTATCAGACAACCGGGCATTTCCCAATTCCACCTAAGACGTCGAAATTTGCACCTGCTCATTAACAATGATTTTCAAGAATATTTCTAAAAATCTGTACAGTACTGTCATTCTGGTTGTTTTGTGTTAATCAAAGTTAGCTTGGTCAATTCAGCTAAGGCATGTAGGCTGTTAATAAGGACCAACAGTTTGGCATGGCTAATTTCATTGGAAAAATACTTTGACTTCAGAACATTAATGGTGGACTTGTCTATTTTATTTTTTTTTTTTGTAGCTGTCCCTGATGTGTCTACATACCAATATGACACTACTTCAGGATATTATTATGACCCTCTAACTGGCTTGTACTATGACGCAAATTCACAGGTAAGTTAATAAAGCTGAGGCCGTGCTAGTGCCAGTACAATATTGGCATCATTGTGTCAGTATCTTTTAATATTCAATCTCCCCATCTTTTTAACTGATATTACCAAACGTATACAAACAGATATTAAAATTAGCATCAATAGGTTTCCAAAAGTTACATGTAGTAGTTATATTGTGCGTGCTTGCATCTCACTTGCACTGCACTGTTCTCAGTGTTCATCGGCTACAAACGCCAGAGAACGATACGTACATGCGTTTGCCATATTGGGTTGTGTAGTTCCTAGATACCGCTATGTGTGCTTGTATTTCTCATTTTTCTTCAAAGAAAGAACTATACATTTGGCAGTAGCCACAAAACTCTGCGTCAATCTCGGCTAGCTATTCCAGTAATGCTAATAGATTCTAGGTCGCTAATAGATGGCGCCTCGTGCTCGCGAACCAAAGCAGCACTGAATAGTAGTAGCGGGGCTACCCACATGTCATAAGATTCATAAAATTCATAAACTTTTTGATTTTATTGAAATGTCATAAAATTGTCATAAAATTTTGGTTTGTGTCCTAAATATCATAAAATATTAGAAATTTATAGAATAATTTGTATTCGTTTCGCCCTTGAAATTTCTAAAAAATGCCATGCAATAAATCCTCACTAAGAGGACATATCTTCATTTTAAAAACTTTTTCCGCTAGTAGAAACACAGTTATTTTTAAAACAATTAAATTTTCACACACAGTTGTTTCGCACAATAAAATTAAAATTATACATGAAATTTTAATGAGATTAGTTTATCACCATCTTCAGAATGTCAACATGTCGAGAACAATCCGCCGATATTTGAAAATGTAAGCGTCTTGTGTTTTAAAACCGGCGGTCGGTGCTCAGACCAGTGATTTATATAGTTGAGAGTAGCGTGTAGCTTCCATTCGTCTCCAGTTTTATGGCTAATTTTGGATGAACTAGACTCGATATTTACGTATAGGTGGACCCTGTCGGCTTCATAAGTGGCACTCCCCGATGTGTTAGTCTAGATACGGCAAGTAACTCCAGTGCTCTAAGGTGGACTTCCTTTATGGTGTTGACTTCAGTAATATTGATATTTTTCCCTATGCTATGGAGTGATTGTGCTTTTTGTGGTGTTGTGCTGCGTCATTGTTTCACCGCGGCGAGTGGCACGTATGTGAGGAAGGTTGTCTTTGCTACATCTAGGTAATTCCTTGCAGTTTGGGGTTAGGAAGAGTATTCCATGTTTCTCAGGAGCTCTTTTGAGAGCATTGCTCAAAGGAAAGGTCGAGGATGTCCAGATTTCTACAGGATTCCTCTCCCAGTGTGGGTTGGTTTTTGGTAAGGGGAGTAGAAGATGTGGTCGCCTTTTCTGGTTAATTTGACATCGAGGAATGTAATTTCAACCTTTTTCGTCTTCATGTGTAAATTGTACTGATTTGTTCCATGAGTTTAGGGCTTTCAGACATGGATGTCTTCCAACATGCGTCTGTTTTAAACTTCTGCATTTAGGAATACAGTAAAAAAAATTTAGATATGTCGACAAATTTCCACTGTAATGGGCGTTTGCCAATTTTTCGACTAAGAGGACAGACTTTTATCACAAATGACCTTTAAGGAAGTAAAGATTTCAAAAAATGTCGTGGTTTCTGGGAAACAAATGTAACATTTACAAGATTTTGAAGAGTAACTTATGTTGTTCCACTTCTACAAAAAAAATTTGATACAAACAAGTTCTAAAAACCTCATCTTTTTTGAGTGTTTTCAAGAACATGCGTTAAGTCAGCCTTTCCTTTCATTGAAAATGTGACGCATTCCTAACATTTGGAAATCATTTGGCTATAGAATATCATCCACAGATAGCTTGAGTAGTCATAGGTAATCTTACTGTGGGGTGAGTCAGATAATTTTGTACCTTAGGCCTTTGGTTTCAAGATTCTTTTTCAGAACCTTGGGAGTGTGTCCTGAAAAATTTAAAGTCACATTTTCATTTTATCTGAAGCCCCTTCCCGGTCAACACCAAGTATGTTGAAAACAAAAAAAGGTGGGGGCGGGCTCAAGATTTTTTCAGGACCTTGGAGCGGGTCATGATGAAAAATGTTTGATTCAACCAACCACCTCCTCACCACGCCAACACCAAGTCACCAAGCGTGTGAAAATTGGTCATTGGCGTCAGTGTTGGTTAAAAATTGTCTTTAAGTTGTTTAAAAAATGAAAACAAGATGCCAATTTGTCATAAAATTGTAATAAAATTTGGATTCATTTTGTCATAAAATTTAAAAGAAAATTTGTGATTTTGGTATGGGAGCCCTGTATAGTTGTACAACACTAGGTAATTACCGTATATTGATATTAAATCATTATGTAATGAAAAGAATTTTAAATTTTCACGACAAAGCCTAAACCAGTTCGCAGTGGCTTGGTTACAGTAAGCCAGCCCAATGCAAATAAATTGTTAAAATCGCCCTTAACTCCAACTACTAAGCAACTTGTTGCACTAAAAGGAATTTTGTATCGGTATGAAGTTTTGTGTCAAATTCTGGGACACAAAACCCCAGAATAAGATATAGGAACTTGCATGTTGGACCCTTGGCAAGCTGGCGAAAGAGCCTTCAAAATTGTATATTCAAATGTCAATCAGACGAGAAGCGTAAATATTAAGGCTGCACCGATACCAACTTTATCGATTCGATACCGATACTGATCCGGTTTTTAAAAATTTGCCAGTACCGGTACCGATATTCAAAATTGTATCCCTAATTTGTCATCAAGTGTAGTTTTCTGCAAAAGTCCAATAATTATTAAAATTAAACAATTTTTAAATAGTAACCCACTGTTAAAACCTAGCTAGGAAGCTACACGGTGATTTCCTGAGCAAAATGCCGCGAACCGCATGTCTTAATCTCGAACGGTTCCAGAGTTATCGACATTTCAGCGAAAGTTGCCGATACCGCGAATATCGGCATCCGATCCAGTATCGGTATCGGTGCTGCCTTAGAAAGTATCTTTGGTTCAGTTTATTACGATATGGGAATTTTTTCGTAAGAAGTACAAAACCGGACCGATTTCAGCAAGCTAAAAAGCAAAAAACTACTGCTTGTTTTTTTTACCGATCCTGATTTCTACGAATACTGGTATTGATATTACAGGAACAGTAATCTGGGTCAGCCCAGCCTTAGGAATAAAGCATGCAATTTTTTTCCATTCTTTCTGATTTGCAACATTATCTGGTTTAACTATAACAGGTTTTACTGTATCGGTACGTAATCAATAAATACCTAGATATTTCTTGAATTATTAAATAATAAAAAAAAACCGGTAGTTGTTCCTCAACCTCACTTCATGTCTTGTGTTCTGCTGTTTTGATATGTTTTAATTATATGTAAAATTGTAGTAGGAAGAATATGAACATCTTGTAATAGTGGAATCCTTTTTGTTGCAGTATTATTATAATCCCGAGTATCAACAGTTTTTGTATTGGGACAGTGAAAAGCAAACGTACTTGGTTGCGTCATCTGCTGCAGGTGGCGGCTTAGATGGCACGTTACCATCAGAAAAGAAATCTAAAGATAAAGAGAAGTCAACGGATAAAGTAAAAGTTGCCAAGAAAATAGCCAAAGATATGGAAAAATGGGCCAAAATGCTTAACCAGAAAAAAGAAAATGCAAAGCATGGTATTGTGGCTAACCAATTTGCGTTGTTAGACACTTCACGGCAATCGGCTACCGCTGATGCGGGATTTGCCATGCTGGAAAAAAAGGTGTGTAACAGTGTTTTTCCCATAGGTACATTGTTTAGCAAGTTGTGATTTGACATTTATGTACTGTATTATTTTTTTTCGGGTTATCAGGCTTCCATGCAAGAACGGCAACAAGCAGTTATGGAAGTGCTTAAGAAAAAAGATGACGACAAAAAGCTAATGCCTCCACCCTTTTTGGTAAGTTATTTGTACCAAATGTTGCATTCATGAACTACATAAATTATTGCTGTACTTCAATGTATTTATTCTTGTTTCAATTAGGGAAAGAACAAAAGTGAAGCAGCTGCAGGTTTGGTTGCTGCTTATGGCAGTGGAAGTGACTCGGATGATGAGGAAGGGGAAGAAGGATCCCTTAAGAATGAAATGCGCCTCACAGATTGGTCCAAAATGGCCTGCCTTCTCTGTAAACGGCAGTTTCCAGGCAAAGAAGCGTTACTGCGACACCAGCAATTATCAGATCTACATAAGCAAAACCTTGAAGCATTACGCAAGGCCAAGATGCTGAGCGTTGGTGACATGGAAGAATGGGAGAGGAAAGATAGAGAGGTATGTATCCTACTACATCGAAATGTTCGACTACAATTTGTGCCCCTTAAGATTTAGCCATGATTGGATTGAGGAATCAATTTATTATGGTGGGTATTTGTGATTTCCCTTTCTGATTTGGTTGTCAAGTTGCACCTCTTTTTGAGCTGTGGCTTACCAAGTTGATCAGCGTTGCCATTTAGTTTTTCGTTTGGTCTTTCGATCTTGGTCCTGCAACTAAAATTCATATTTTTGCTAAATTTGTGCCGAACAATTTTCTTTTCATGTCCCTTTAGTGTTTGCTAAATAAATAAAAAATCACAACTCGTGGCAAAACTGCTCTGGATGTTTGTTTCTGTGCAGCATTATTAAGGCCACACAAATAAAAATAAATGTAAGAGGCATCGCCGCATCCTAAACTGTGCCCCTTGCATTTTGACTTTTTTCCCAATTTTTTATATAAAGAAATGCCCATCGCGCATGTCTAATGCGTTTTGTAAAATGATTTTGGACTTATGATTTGATTCACAAGCTCCTGTTTACCATCGTGGAATGCTACAAGTATAAAGACGTATGAAAACCTACAAACTAAAGTTGCTTGAAAAGTACCTTCCTGCTAAAGTGTTCAGTTAATAAAAAATTAACATTAAATCCGCGTATCCCAAATAAAATTAGCAAGTCATTAGGCCACTAAAAAAAGAAAGTTAGTTCTCGGGCCTTTTTCTTTAGAAAATTGTGTGGGTGGGTGGAATTTTTTTTCCCAGCCCACGTACAATCGGAAAAACTCAGAATTTTTACTCACGATCTCACTATAGTTTGTTCCACATTATGTTTTCAGAAAACTGACTGGATGACGGCTCGTTTCCTTGCACTAAATTGCAAAAACATGTGGATATCACACTTGGAGACTCAACAAATTTACTGTTAGAGTTTACGAATGGGATGTTTACGGGTTTTTTGCACTCGTAGTGGAAGAAAACGTGCCGTCATACAGTCAGTTTTCTGAAAACATAATGTGGAACAAAGTATAGCAGAATATTTTATCAATATCCAGCAAATTTTCGACTGCTGTAAAGGAACTTGAGATCAAATTCCTTCCTGCTGTCTTCCTCATGTTTCCAGGTTAGTTATTTGTCAAAACTACATCACTCTTACGCTCGTCGTGTTTTGAAAATTGCCGCAACTGTCTGATAGTGATGTAGTTTTGACAAATAATTAACCTAGAAGCCTGAGGAAGACAATAGGAAGGAATTTGATCTCAAGTTCCTTTAGAGCTGTTAAAAATTTGTTGGATATCGATAAAATGTTCTGTTAGTGAGATCACAATTTATTCACACGCAAGCAACTTCCTAACTTGAAACATGCACATATAATTGTGTCAATTTCTGTCATCGTTAAAAATATACCATGATCATTTTTTTAATTACCTTAATTACTCTCTCTTGTTTAATTTCACATTTTTGATTCAGCAATGAAACAGTCGAATTATATTAGCCATTGAGTTAAAACGCATAACAATATTTGTTTGCAGTAGTTACTTAATGTAACATAACTCAGAAAAGAGCATGTTATTGTGTGTGAAATAAAAACATTACAAGCAAAAATATTCACAAACGTGCCGTGATATTTATGATAAATAAACCCAAAACCTTTTATAGGATAGGCTAAACTAATGACGATATAATTCAAATTACGTAATTATACAACTTGATATCTAATAATCCTGGGTCCTCACGCAAGCACATGTGTAGTGAGGGGTGGGTTCGTTAGGTGAGAGGAGATGGAGGCCAGTTACGCTAGAACGCATTCATTTCACTTTTTACGTCGCTGTATTTACAGGGCAGAAGCAAGAGCGAGGCTCGCGTCTTCTCTCGTTACACCGTACTTCCTGTATGTAAAAGGCTTCAAATTATGGATTTTTTCGATTGTACTTCAGAAAACTCTCACGTTAAAATTAGCCATTTTGGTGTGTTGAAGCTTACTATGTGTCCATAAAATTATTTAATGACGAGATTTCATTTCTCACCAAGGACGTTTTGTATTTGTAACTGCTATATTGGCCGCGTCGTTTCTTATTTTCCATCAAACAGTCTGTGTGGGCGAGGCCTGAGAAGCAAGTTTTTGTTTAATGGCCTTACGGAATCCCATAAAGCTTGTAGAATTTCATCCTGTGGCTCCCCTGCCTTCATGATTTACTCACATACCAAATAGCAAAGTATGCCAAGTTCAGAACGAGATGGTAATTCGTCATTACAGAATGTTCACTGTGGGGAACATGCTGTAAGGATGCACCAGTGCAGATACTAATTGGATCAGTTAACGATATGTGCCGTTATTAACAGAAAAATTTCCCTATGGTTCACACACACTTTCATACTGAAGACAGTTGATTATCTAGCTAATGTTCAACTGCTTCCAGTTGGCTTCTTCAGGCTTTAAATATGTCTGGTCTTTTTTTCTGGTTACATGTCAAACTCTTGTTTGCTATTCCACTTGGATTTGAATTCGCTGCATTTGAAAGCACGACCTGTGTGTGACATGTAACCAGAAAAAAAAGGCCAGCCTTTTAAAAGCCTGAAGAAGACTGCTGGAAGCAGTTGAAAATTGGCTAGATAATGAACTATTTACAGTGTGAGAGTGCTGAAAACATTAGAAAGTTTTCCCATTAGTATTGACAATGCATTTCACAGTAATGGAAGTGACAATATTTTTAGTGATCTGTGCCGTATTAAGATTGGGAACTTTTCATAGTATCTGTTAACCGTTCTTAGATAATGGGTTCACGGCATTGGCTCAGGGAATCTCTGAGTGTCTCCTTTACAACCTTTTAACTGCAGGTAAACACAATCATTAAGGTGTACAAATGGCTTTTTTTCCTTCGATTCAATACCAAGCCAATCAGTCAAAGACTGGCATCTTGAACAACTAGGGATGCCATTTTCTTCAAAATCCTCATCAATACACACCTGGGAACCAATAATTTGTATTAGTAAAGCTGAATAATTCACAAATTTAGCCAATTGTTGCTCTTAACTATTTACAATTTGGAAGTGACTAGTAAATCTAGCAGCTGCTGATTGAGTGCTGAGTTGGCTTGGTATGTGCTTCTGCCTCTGAATACATTAAGCTGAAATGAAAAACGACATTGTTTGAACCTTACGAAGCAGAAATACGGCCAACAATGACAAAATTTGGAGTTATATGTTTTCTGCGTTAAACTCGTTATTATTCGAGTTTAATTAAGATGATGGGAGTGTATATGAAGTAACTGCATTGCTGGCAGCTACGGTATCAGTTTCGCACAAAGCAAGCAGATTTATCTTGTATGGTGATTCTAGCTCTACGATTGTGCATATCGAGTACCCATATTGTCCGGAAGCTCGGCGAACTTTACATCCTTTTTCCACACTTAGTTGGCTCACTGGCGGCTTACAAAGAGCTGACTTTACAGCACCTCCTCCAAGCGGCTTGAGTTCAAAACCTTATGCAAGAAGAATGCTTGACACATTGTACTTCTCAAGATTTACGACAGGAATCAAAATGCGTTTTTGTGAGCACCAACTGACGTGTAACTGTCTATATTAGGACTAGTACTGATTTCTACCATTCGGGTTCTAATTAGCAAATAATAGTTAGACAAGACAATACAGTACAGCCTTATTACTCGTTCTTCACTAAAAAAAAGAAGAAAAAAACGACACGATCTGACTTAAGATTTAATTAAAAATTATGTGTAGGCTTGTAGATAGTACTATTCAGCTAATTTTAGGCACTTCAAAGTCATGCCGTTCGTATATACAATAATGCTGTTGATTGTCATTGCTAATAAAACCTGCAGTAGTATTGCCCGAACACCAAATTGAATCCACCACAATTATTATTGGCTACATCCTTACTCATAATTAACATTACCATTCACAAGATTTTTATCCACCCAGACTTACTGTAAATTAGAATTTGACCTTCACCATCCCATCAACTTGATATTCACTGCAGTAGGGCAGTCATACTTTTAAAGCATTGCTTCGACGGGGAGGTTAGGTAAGGGAAGAATCATGTAGCGCTCGTCTCAAGTTTGCTTACCAAAGTAGCTGATAAATACTAGCAAGAGCTTACAGTGCTATTAATGGCATTATTAGTAGCGCCCAGAAAGTAAGTAGTTGTGTCTTGAATATTTAGCAGTCCAAGTACCGTGATCGAGCCAAAGAGAGGCGAGAGAAATACGGTGAACCCGATCCTCCCCGTATCAACAAACTGAAAGAGAAATACATGAAGCAAAAGACTATGTAAGCAGTTTTTCTAAATAGCCAAAAAATGGCACTTAAAACTCATTGCTAACTCGTGTATCAAGTAAAGAACATAGTAAAGCCAATGGGCTTATTAACATAATTGTCACTTAGATCATACGAAGAACCAACCAAGAAAGGCATTGGAAGCGAAAACGTGGGCAACAAGATGCTGAAAGCGATGGGTTGGACCGAGGGTCAGGGACTGGGTAGAGCCAATCAAGGAAGAGTGGAAATTGTTGAGGTAACGCTTGCGATTGGTGGTTGTGTTGTTAGTGGGCACTGGTGAAGTTGGTGCACTATCTTGTTATGGATTACAATGAGTTTTAAGTATGCTTAGTGAATCTATACTTCACTACGTTACATAATTTATTGAATGTGTGTTAAGTATAGACATGGGTAGTTCGGGTTTCAGGTGAAGCGGAAGCATCGGTTGAAAATCTGTTATTTTAGATGAAGACGTGAAGTAACGTCAGATTCTGTAAAAACTTTTACAAGTTAGGTAAAGTCAGGTGGCTTAAAGATGGGACTAGTAAAAATAAAAAGTTTATCTTTGCATTGTTTTTTGGTTATAAGTTTGATACTTATCACAGTAGATAGATTAAACTGCCATATTTGTAGATCACAAAAATCCAAACTAGTCATCTCTACGATACTTCACTCTGGAGATTTAACAAAATGTTTGCTTTGGTACGTTCTGTGACAAAACTAGAGGTAGAATAATGGGCGTTTGTTAAAATCGTAGAAATTTTTTTTATTAACTGTAAACCAATGCATACCCAGACAGATTTCTAAACCTTTGAACTAATTTTTAAGTAATTTACTATGTGATGAAGAATAAAGAATAGTGTTTTGTAGTTTCTACTCCTCTCTAAAAAGTAGAGATGGTTTATCTATAGATATTCATAGAATTATTCCAAATACATTGTGTATGATTCAATTTGCAATTTGAAGATCATAGAAAAAAGTAAATTTCTATGCATAGCCGGTAAAATTACTAAACACTCTTCTTACTATCTTCAAAAATACATCCCTTTATTTACGGCTTAAATCGCTTATTTAATGCTCAAACATAAAAATTAAGCTGTACCTAACACCACCCCCAGCAGGTGGCCTACCTGCTCACTACTCAGCAAGCCTTGCAACCAAACCCTTACAATTGCTTGGGCATTCTACGTATAGTAGGTGCTATTAGTGCTCTGCAGTTTTCGTTAAATTGCTTATAGTAAAAATGTGCAAACATTCGTTTGAATTTGCATTAAAAGCACCTGAAAAGACCCGGGGACAATCATGCCGCGTGTCATAAATGTAGGAATTGTGATTTGTGATGAATCCATGCGTGGTTTGTCTGTACCACTTGCCGGACGAAATTGTGAAAATTTATGTACCTGGCGGAAATCCGACCAAAAAGATTTAAAGATGGAATGTTCTAGCTTTTCCGGACATTCTTCCGTGTTCTTTTCACAATTCATTGGACAAGAGGTTAGTGTCTAATTTTGTATACAAACCTAATCAAATTTTATGAACGAAACCGCTTTTGGAATTGGGTGGTTGCAGAAAGTCTACTTCTACTGATTCGGTTGCTAGTAACCAAACAGTGGTCGGCACTGTTTCCGGTTCCCTAATGGTTAAGTCTCGGCTAACTAACTGTGATTTTGTGCAACTATTTAGGAACTTTCTGGAAATTTGCATAGCAAATTAATCTTTGAAATCGTAGATTCCTCAAATTATTGGCAGTAGATTAGTGATTCCTGATAAGGCTGCTCGACACCGATACTGTATCGGGTATCAGGACAGATACTATGGTATCGGTATCTGATCAGAGAGTTCATAATTTATACCGATACCTCGCACAAAACGGCTAACTTCAAACTCGCGAGAAATTCATGAGCAGTTGGCCTCAAATTTTCAATCAAGCTAATCACATTTTGCCACTGCAAGTTAAACTGTGTGGAATTTATGGTAGCGTATCCAATTTTAATCATGATCGCTAATTTTTTAGTTGTTAATGCTAAATCGTTAAACAGACTCGAGTTTAGATGTTGCTATCCACATAGTATCAGTATTGGATTGTCCGATGCTGTTGGTATCGGTATCAGAAACACGTAATTGGGTATTGGACAGCCTTAGTTCCTGAGCAATCAAAGATGGCGGGCCCATCCGCCCGGCTGGAGGAAGCGACCGACAAGCCATGCGGGAATCTGATCACTCTCAACCATCGGCCCAAGCACAAGGTGCAAGTGGCTTTAGCCGATACCGTGGGCCTGACACGGCGCTGGAAATTATTCCACTGACTCCGTTATACACCAAGGCTTGCTTGGTAGTGAGCAGGTATGCCACCAGGTGGTGGTGGAGCTAGGTATAGCTTCTCAATTTTTACGTCTGGGCATTTAAGCATTAAATAAATGAATCAAGCCAAATCTAAAGTGGGGAGTATCTTAGAATCAGTAAAAAGACAACTTTGCCGGCCCCTATGAAGACTGAAAATTATTTCTTTTGCTGTAAAAATGCATAACTTGTTAATTTTAGCATTAGTTCCTCGAAGAATGCTGTTTTCCAGTAGGATTTCGGTGCTCAGTATCTGCCAGCTATGTACCCCACCGTGCATGCGTGGCGCGGTCCTCCCTATAAATGTGAGCTTGCGTGAGCATTCGTCATTCATTTTTCCTCTCAATACATCAGGCGGTGACTTGAGGTGGGGTGGGTAGGGCGGGTTTGGTTATGTATTTTTGCAGCAAAAGAAACCACGGCAAATTGTTATTCTTGTTGCTGGAAAAAACTATAACCTGTTAATTCTAGCGTTAAAAGTTAGACCTCGTCAGAGTTTGGTGGCGGGCACGGCTTTGATGGGTGCTCTGGGTTACGAGCTGGCTTTCCCCCAAAAAGTTTAACAAACTTCGCACCTTTTCAGAAAACTCGTTTGACAGTTGGATGTGGTTTGAGTTGAGTGTCTTAACCATGTGGTACTTTGGTTTGCCTTTTTCTCTCTTCGAGATGGTGTGACAATGTCGTTCGAAGTGGAGGCCCGAGCGTTTGAAGACGGGGTCTTGTTTCCGTCTTCAGGGTAAACACGTTGCATGCTCTTGGATGTTTTGGGGTGGGACAGAGTGGGGGTATGCCCGAAATTTATAAAATGACCGTGGTTTGTGTGCCGTCATATTGTGTTGATCTAGTTGTTGTGTTGACCTTCGTCCGCTGTGAGGGTTGTTTCCATTTCCAGTGCACGAGGGCACCTGTTGAGGAGGTGACCTCGTGCGGTGGGTTGGTGGGTTCCACTTAGGCCGCTCAACCTGAAAAGTTGGCTGCCTGAAGCTTGGAATATTTTGTTTACGTTTTGATTGGTGTTCGGTTGAAACTAGCAAATGGATTTTGGATGTTAAGCTTGCAATGGCTCCCCGTCGACTGTCAGAAAACGTGGAGCTTGGATTGTCAAAGGATAAGGATAGATTTGGGGTAGAGCGTGCTGTCGTTTTTCAATCGTGCCTAGTTGCGGTTGAGACAAAGTGGCAGGGTGGTTGTTGTCGGTTTCGTGGGACGAAACAAGAAGCTAGGCTGATGCTGGAATGCTGGGCGAGCAATGGAGTGCCGGATGATCGCATTTCGTACCAGGTTACAATTGAGACGAAGTCATAGGTCAGTGTAAGATACGCGGCTGGAAGAGCTACGTTTGAGATGGGATGATCAGTCCAGCATGGGATTGCGGTTTTCTTTCCCTGGTTCAATCTTGGTCGGGGTAGGTGCTGTGTCTCATCCCGTCTGGGGTGTAGCCGAGGTTGGGGTCCAAATTCGGTGACGTCAGCCCATGAAGAGGAAATCTTTAGGGTTGTTCTTGGACGGTGACTGTACTTGTGTCCGTCTTTGAACTTGTTGGTGGTTGACCCTTTAGGCGTCGAGACGTTTCGTTGCAGAGAGCAATACTTCGTGGAGAGACGAGTTGATCATTGCATGTGAAGTGTGACGGCCATTGGTTTCATCATGACGATGTGAGCAACTAAGGCTAAAGAATGCGAATGCTGAGGTAGTCCGGTGTTTCAGAAGGCGAATTACTTCATGGTCATCTAGGATCTCAGAACAGACGGATGCGAATGTGAATGCCACAGATCCTTGGAGGTTGCCTGCTGGAGGTTGCCTGCACTGAGCGAGGATAGCATATAGACAAATGCGAATGCCGTAGTTGCTTGGAGGTTCGTTGGTATGAAGAACTGTAGGGCGGACAAATGCGAATGTCGCAGATCCCTGGGGGTGCTAGAGTAGGCTGGAGGGCTGTGCATGCATAGTTTCGTTGGTAAGCTGGGCGGATCGATGCACTAAAGATACCTAGGGCAAAGAATGAGACGATTGCTCGGTTGGGTGAGGTGTCCATTTGAGGAGTGGTCATTTAAAGCTTCACTCAAGGTGTGGTTTTGGCCAACAATGAGATGAAGTGGAAGTTGAAGGCGTTGCTTGTTCTGAAGTGGTTCCCTCGATACTTGGTTCCAAACTTGAAAACAACTTTCCGTGATGCTGGGGTGGACACTGTCTCGTCCCGTCAAGTTACGATTAAGACGGGAGTGTGGAGGTTGAGATTGCTTGCATATCTCGTCACGTGTGAGGTTACGATCAGGACGAGGTGCCAGACTTGACGACGTCCTGTGTCTGGTGAAGCTTCACTCAAGACGTGGGACCAGTTTAGCCATGGTCGGAACAAGCGGCGAGAAAGGAAGGGTGTCTCATCACGTGCCAAGCTACAACAAACGGTGCAGGTGGTGGGGCTGTTGCATGCTTGAAGGGAGTTAGCTTGGAACGTGAATTTCTGTGCCATCACGTTTGAGATAGGCTGTAGAGTTGAAGCATGCCCAGTCACATGCCAGTTATGATTGAGGGCAAGGCGGAAGTTGGGGACGTAGCTTCTCTGTCAGAGTTCGAAGCACCAAAATAAATACGCACAATCTCACAATGAGAAGAAAATCTGTCAATTTTCTGCAAATTTTCGACGGTTTGCCTAGAGGATGATGAAGTACGTCTCCCAACTGTCTTCGTCAGGCTCTATTTTGAGGTTTTTTCTGTTGCTTTGAATCACATCAGTCCGTTTGTTTACCTTCGAGCAGCACGGTTCGAAGGTAAACAAACGGACTGATGTGATTCAAAGCAGCAGAAAAACCTCAAAATAGAGCCTGACGAAGACAGTTGGGAGACGTACTTCATCATCCTCCAGGCAAACTATCGAAATTTGCGGAAAATTGACAGAATTTCTTCCCGTTGTGAGATTGTGCGTATTTGTTTTGGTGCTTCGAGTTTCCGAACTGTCGCAATATAATGTGTTGATGTATTCTCTGGAAGAAGTTTGTTCAAAACATTGGTTCTGGTGTTGTCATGGTCGAGACAAGATGCGAGGCTGGACGGTGTCTCGTTACGTGCTAGTTACGATGGCCAGAGTGCGTGTCACGTCACCTACCAGGTTGCTGTTGAGACAAGGTGCCAGTGTCGAGGACATTCAGTGTCTAGAAGAGCTTCATTTGAAAAGAGGATCCAATCCAGACGAGCGCCTAGAAGGAAAGGTGTCTCATCGCATGACAAGTTAACGACTGAGACGAGGGTGGATGTTGAAAGTGAAGTTCATTCGAAACGATGGGTTTGTGGAGTTGAACCGAGTCTCCTCACGTGCCAAGTTACGATTGAGACAAAGGCGCAAGTTGAAGACGTTGTTTGTCTGGAAGAGGTTTGCTTGAAACATCAGCCCTGGTATAGTCAGTATCAAGACGGGATGTGGGCTGAACAGTGTCTCGTGAGGTGCCAAGTTACGATGGAGACGGGAAGTGGAACTTGAGGTTGCAGCATGTCTCGTTACGTGCCGGGTTACGATCGAGACGAGGAGCTAAAGTTAAAAATGTCCTGTGACAGGAATAGCTTCACAAGTGTCCGGATTAGCTACGATCGAGACCGAGTGGCTTAAACGGACGGGGGTGTCTCATCACGTGCCAAGTTAGAAGTTACGATTCAGACGAGGGCGAATATTGAAGATGGTTTGTGTCAATGAAATTCCCTCGAAATGTGGATGCAGGTGCTGCCTTGCTTGAGACCAGTGGTGTTGTCGAACCATGTCTCGTCACGTGCTAAGTTACGATTGCGACAATGACGGGAGTAGATGGATGCGAGTCTCTTCACGTGCCAGGTTACGATCGAGATGAGGAACCAAAGTCGAAGACATCTAGTTAGTGTCAGGGTGAGCTGCACTCGAAACGTGGGTCTGTGTAGCCACGATCGAGACTAGATGCAGGCAGAACAGTGTTTCTTCACGTGCCAAGTTACAATCGAGACGGAGTGTGGAACTTGAGGCCGATGCGTGTCTCGTCACGTGCCAGGTTACGATTGAGACGACCTAAATTGGAAGATAGTCCATGCCTGGAAGAGTTCCACTCAAGACGTGGGTCAGGTTCGGCCACGATCGAGATGAGATGTGGGGCGGGCAGTGTGTTGCCACGTGCCAACTTACGATCGAGACGAGGTGTGAGGCTTGAGGTCGATGCGTGTCACGTCACGTGTTAGGTTACGAACGAGACAAAGAGCCAAAGTTCAAGTAGCCATTGTTTGGAAGAGCTTCACTGGAAACGTGGGTCCAATGGAAAAGTGTCTCATTACGATTGGGACTAAGTGCTTGGCTGAAGACATCACATGTCTGAGATCGAGACGGCCAATGTTGAACCATCATCTGGCATGAAGATTTCACTCCAAACGTAGGGCTGCAGAAAATGTTAACTGCATGGCTTGAATCCAATCAGTTGACAGCAGCAGAGATCTTCAGGAAAATGTCACTAAAAAGTGGGTTAGCCACAAATTTGACGAGCAGAAATGGTGGTGATGGTGTAAACGGCAAATGTTTCATCGCACTTATGTGAATGTGGCACCCTCTGGTGACAGTGGTTCCAACGACGAATGCTTCATCGCACGAATGCGGCGCCATCTGGTGACTGGTACCAATGACGAATGCTTCAGCGCGCGAATGCGGTGCCATCTAGTTACAGTGGGTCCAATGATAAATGCTTCATCGCACGAATGTGAATGCAGCTCCATCTAGTGACAGTGGTTCAAATGACGAATGCTTCATCGCACGAATGTGAATGCGGTGCCATCTAGTGACAGTTGTTCCAATGACGAATTCTTCATCGCACGAATGCAAATGTGGCGTCATCTAGTGACAGTGGTTCCAATGACGGATGCTTCATCGCACGAATGCGGCGCCCTCTGGTGACAGTGGTTCAAATGACGAATGCTTCAGAGCACGAATGTGAATGCGGTGCCATCTAGTGACAGTTGTTCCAATGACGAATTCGTCATCGCACGAATGCAAATGTGGTGTCATCTAGTGACAGTGGTTCCAATGACGGATGCTTCATGGCACGAATGCGAATGCAGCACCATCTAGTGACAGTGGTTCCAATGACGAACTTTTTATCGAACGAATGCGGTGCCATCGAGTGACAGTGGTTCTAATGACGGGTGCTTCATAGCTCGAATGCGAATGTGGTGCCATCTAGTGACAGTTGTTCCAATGGCGAATGCAGCGCCATCTAGTCACAGTGGTTTGTAATGACGAATGCTTCATCGCACAAGTATGAATGCGGCGCCATCTAGTGACAGTGGTTCCAATAACAAATGCTTCACCGCACGAATGCGAAAGCGACGCCATCAAGTGACAGTGGTTCCAACAACAAAAACAGGTGATAGTGATGCAAACGACGAATTTTTCATCGCACGAACGCGAATGTTGCGACGTATAATGTCTCGTGCATCATCGCAAAAAAGCGGCCGGCGATGCTGACTTTATCAAAAGTGAGTCAGGAGCAGCAACCCGGCGAGGTGGCGTCGTTTGGAAGAGTCGCGTAAGCGAGAAGAGAATTGAAGGGGCGAATGTCGGGAAATAGCGACATGGAGATGTCGGGTGGAGGAAAAAGGAATGACGAATGCTCACGCTCGCATTTATAAGAAGGACTGTGCTACGCATGCGGGGTGGGGATTAAGCTGCTGGCATATACTGAGCACCGAAAAACCTCCAGAGAAAAAGCATCGTTCAAGGAACTAATGCTAAAATTAACAGGTTAAATTTTTTTTCAACGTTTAACAAACTTTCACAGTATATAGCATAAAGAACTTAAAAACTATTAAAATGGGATGAGGATGCTTGTTACTCATTTCAGCGTATTATCAAAAAAGATCTGGTTTCTATAAATAATTGATGGAATTTGATATGCCAATCACTTTATTCACTGTTTAAGGTAGTATACTCATGGTACCAAAAATAAATTGGGGGGGGGGGGGTGCTGACTCCCACTATAATGACCTCAGACCCACAGATGAGTTATGATTTTTGTGGTCTACTGATAATCCTGTTTAACTGTAGCAGTTTGACAACCTAAAAACCTAAGAAGGTAGCTTTTCGACTGGTGACCCCACCCCATTAAGTTCAAAGCCAAGGAGCATTTAAAGTTTAGTTAATTATGTGACCTTTTATGAGAAACGGTGAGGCTTAGCTTTCTTTTTGTTTCTGTAGAAAAAATAGCTAATAATAATAATAAAAGTAAGCCAGTTTTGCAATGTAGTACTTGTACCAGTTGGCGAAGCAATATAAAAAATATGTAGTTGACAGCATGTAATTATTTGGCTTCATGGTGACCAATTTTCTTTGCAGGCTCAAAGGCGCAATGCAACGGCAGGCCTGGGCATGAGGGGAGGAACATATGGTGCTGCTGCCGGAGATACGTACAAAGACACTGTGAAAAAAATGATGCAAGCACGCTTTAATGAGTTGTCGTGAAAGAAGACCGTGCACAATGCTGTATTGTGCTAGAACTAATACAACTTGCTTAAAAATGGAGCATGCTATTGGCCGCGAGTGGCAAGCATCAGGGCCATGTCAATGTCTGGTGTGGGATGTTGTAGAAGAGTATGACTGAAGCGCACCTATTGTAGGCTATGCTTGGTCTTTGTATATAGATAAAGCCAAAGAGACGAGAGGGATGCGAATTGATAGTTTTGCATTCCACGAGACGTTTGTTGGATTTCTTGGTCTTGAAAGAATATATGTTGCAAGTATTTGAAGACTCTTCCGACTGCCTGAAGTTCTGTTTTTAGAAAGGTTATTCTTTACTTTGTGAATAGTTTAAGAGCCAGTTGTTTATGATGCTGGTAAGGATTTTATGAATTGTGTATTTAAAGTTAATGTGGTTTGGTTTAATAAACCAAGTATGCAACATTTGGAAATGTCTAACAAATTTTGACTTGGCACAGTTTTTTTTTGTGTGAAGGACTTGTACTTACTTAATGCACTAATTAAGTTAATTGTTTTCCAATTCTCTCACTGCAGTTATGCAGTTATTTCCAAGTGCAATATGGCTATAAAAACATTCAGTTTCTATAGGCTGTGGTGTCTTATCGTTAAAAAATGAAATGGCTTTTATGTGGGCAGATCAAAACAGAACAAGCTGTCGAAATGAAAATTACTGTTAGTAATGAAGCTCCGTTAAAAGTCAGCATTGTGAAAATACAACTTGCGTAAAAATAAACTAAGGTAAACTAAGAAAGAAAAGGCAACTGCCCCCGACTAGGACTCTACCAACAGATAACCAGAAGTTAGTTGATTTCCTTCTTTGTCATAATTTCGGGAAAACACACACAACCACCAGGCAGAAACACAACAAAGTTCCTTTGAATTTTCGGTGAAGTCCACACCCGTTCACCTTCTTCAGAAAATATTTCAACAACACAAAAAACGTCCGAAAACTACATGTCTAAAGTTCAGGAATTCAGATTTCAAAAACGTGCGTGTTTTCCCTAGCTAGGGCGAACCGTATTCGTTTCGCCCTTGTCGTTCCTTGTTTTCACTTAATATCTGAAAATAGTTTCCTTTTTTACGGCTTATTTCGTAAATAAAAGCTCTTTTACCTGTCAAACTAACTTCAGTTGCTAAATGTTTCTTGCTATAAGTCATTGTGCTCCCAGGCACTTGCGTGAGCGAGGGCATTGCCAAGCGGCCATTCCTCACTTTTTCGTTTGACAAGACCACGTGCACAGGTGGCCTGTGTGCTCGGTTTTTCATTGTACCTGTATTTCTTTGTGCATATGCATACGCTATAAGGCTCGTGATGGGAAACGACAAATATCCAACTGAATCCTGCGGACATCGAACAATGCCCGGGGATCGTCGCAATTTATGCAGAAAGTGTCAAAGTAATACAACTTTTATTTTCATTAAGTGCAAAGTTTCTGTTAGTCACACAGATGACGAAGACACATGTCTTGTAATGATACTCGGAGCTAGTGACCCCTAGACTACACATTCTTAACACCGCAAGAGTTACTGTAATGAGCAACTGAATTCTCGCTGTGAATGAGTACCCTCTCAGTGATCAATGCCACGTGGGCTACTGCATTAACAGGGATAAAGCTGACCACCTCCTAGCTTAACCTATCTGTGAGAGGAATCTATCCTGGCCATTCCCTTACTTATGATTCAGCTTTTGTTATGTTGATCACCCATATTAAGTATCACTCACGAATGCGAGCACCATTGCAGTGTCAGTACTTCTTGCATGAATTGCTTTGAGATTTGGTAACGGTGGCCTGTATGCTCTTTGGCTTTACTGATTATCGCTCAAACGGTTAGAAACGGGCAAGTCTCGCCCGGAAATGGCACAGACGGTGCTTCATGGGAAGTATCAACCATTTGAATTTTCAGAATCTGCCAACTTCGGGTTGTGGCTCCTGGGGACCCCAACATCTTGGAGATGAGAACGGGTTCAGGTGAACCATCCCAGGTACTGGTCTCACTCGACTTGGTAATTTTTGGGGGGGTTGGCAGGACTTCGCTAGGGTTTCAGTTTGTTTGGATTCTTCTCCGTTTCTTCCATAAGTGCTTCTAGGAGTCCCGGAGCAGTTAAGGCATTCCAGGGACATTCTTACGAGTTGGCCCTGTGAAAATCTTTTGGATCCATTCGAAAGGATCTCTTGGACACTTCCCATTTCCCCAGTTGAGTTTGACTGTATCGGAGGAACAAAAGTTTCCTTATTAATCATTATTGGAAGGATAATGGGGCGACCCAGTGGCAGGATCCTATATAGGACCACGTGGTGGCTGGGAACCGTATCTCGGGCCATTGAGCAGGGTTCAGCCCGTGCATGCTGGTGGGGCGAAGGGAATGAAATTAGCATCCTCCCGTTGGCATTATGTTACAATGATCTTATGAAAGCACTTCCTTCCTTCCGTTGGTTTAATAGTATATTTGATGGTGGAGGAATAATGATTAGGGCTATCAAGTGTCGAGTTATTCAGGAGAAAAGCTTTCCAAAGGAGAATATGTCTGCTCAGGGTTCGTCAAAATCAGCTAGGAATTAAATGTAAATGTTTTTGATGGAAAGTGAAAACCAAATTGGAATCCGGAAATAAGTTTTTACTTTTCCTAAAATACTTAACTTTAAGTAACCCACCACCAACACCGCTTTTGTCAAACCCAGGAAATGGACAACGAAAAAGTGCTGGAAAACGAGCGTACTGCTTGGAGCAGAAGGTCTTGTGGTGGCGAGCCGAATGACTAGTTGTGGGGTACTAGTTGTCTCTCCCACACCCTAAAATTAACGAAGATTGTCAGCCAGTTTCACCTCCCAGCTACGAGACTTTAATGTTCATGTGTTATTCCCCAGTTTAGCCACTAGCTCATTCTTGAGAAGTTCTACCAATGCTTACCCCGAGCATCCTTAAGATTCTCCTGGCAAACATCTTTGAAGGTTTCTGCGATGATGTGTACTAACAGACTCAAGGTACGCCCATGGAGTACTCGTGTTACCCTTGGCTGATGGGAACTGTGCTTCAATTCCTGGACGACAACGTCGTGTCCTCTCATCCCAAGCCTCGTGTGTGGACTACGCATATTGATGACACCTACACTGCGCTTCCTGAAGACCATCTTAGACTGATGTTGAACAAATGGAGCAGCTATCTTGAGTTCATGGTCGGGGTTGAGCAACACAGCCGCCATCCTTTTCTGGATGTTCATTGACTGAACAACCGCCTGGGAACCATACACCAAGTCCACCCAGAGCACTTGGATGATTCTTTTCCACTCTCGACTCCTTGCTGTGTTCGATAACGAGACGGTACATGTCAAGTATTGGACCATGTCCAACGCAGAAGCAACCGAGCACTTCCTTCAGGCCAAGAAGAAATTCCTCCATCTTGGATATCCTGCCCGCCTGGCGAACAAGTTCACCGCCAAATCTTAAAGAGGTGGAGATAGCAGCTGTCACCAGCACTGTCTATAGCACTATTCCATGTGGTGACCTACGCACCCCATATAAAGCCAATCCTCACCCATGGGGGTATCGGATGCTTTTTTTTAAACACCCTAACCACCAGATCACACCCAGCTCCTTCACCGCCTCCTCTATCACCTCCCGAGGAAGGCAATCGCGCCCTCCTGCTCCTCTAAGAACCTCTACGAGGTCCAGAGAGGCTTTCTCTGAAGCTAGAGATGTATCAACCACCGCTGCAAAACAAGATCCCAGGGCAAGAATCATATCCCGAGACACAGACTTCCCAGTCACATTCCCTCACCACGATAACCTCTGTGGTCCTCCTCCTCCCTCTGAACACCCACAACAGCGTCCTGCAGACCAAAGCAGCGCTATATGCTATCCCGTGTTCGAACTGTGATGCCATGTATGTGGGCGATTACGGGAACACATGAAGGCTGCTCACCGCCTCTCCAAAAATGACGGTTATACTTATCCAAGCTAACCTATGGGCTCCCCGGTCTTCCAGACTTTGTGGCGTCGTTCCCCAGTGACAGTCTCGCTGTTCCGGGGATGTCGCAGCTCCTTCCGTCCTCTGTATCACTAGCCACAGCTTCAGGTTCTGCTGTAAGACTAACGCTGTACCCACGGGCTCCTAATCCTACACGGCGTCCGGTCGTCACCGCAGTATTGACGCCTCTGGTCCACAACCCATTTTAGGATCCTGGCGACCACGAACCGCCCCTGCCATTGCTGTGATGGCTTCTTGTCCTGTTGTCCTCATTCACCTTATTTTACTCCCTCATGTACAAAGAAGACGTTGCATTAATAAAGTATCCTAATCTATGTATTATCTGCAGCTTTTAATAATAAACAAAACAAAAACAACACCCAAGAGGGTGGGTAGGGAAAATGATGGAAGAGTTGTGTAAACACATCCGCCAATATGCGTAAATCTACTTCGTACTAGAATAATTCGAAACAAGGCAACAGTTCCTTCCCTCCTCGTCTCCACCGGCTGTCTCTCGTACATGCTGACGTCTTTTGGGCTGTTTACGCTCTGCCCATTTGCGGGTTTTCCCTGTCCACCTGGCCCATCGATCATTTGGCCCGTCCCAGGCCGTGGTTCATTACACTATACCAGTCCTTTGTCGGACTCGCTGCAGCCCTGAGATGTATGGCCTCGTTAAACATCGGCCACAACAAAGAAAAAGGAGGGATTTTTTTTTTGGGGGGGGGGGGGGGGGGGGGCACATGGCTTCTTGTAAGCCTTTCTCGGACACCAAGACCTTAGGTTCTGTCCGTGGATTCGCCGTTCTAATGATCTCTGTACGTAACGTCTCAGTCTCCATATTGCTAACAACTCCATGACTGCCTGGGGCTACCAACAAGCACTGGGCGCCTCATCAATCCCCCTTTCCTGCCAACAGATGGCCCCGGTTACCGGGATTCCCCATAAGTCATGTTTTGGCGCAAAAACACATGCTTTGCTGTTTGTTGCAGTATCTTGGCGTCCATTGTCGCTCGCTCCCTTTGTCTGCTTAATTACTCTCGAGCAAACCATGGATCCGCCACGACAAGAAGACTTGTCAAACTCTTCTACGGATTTAGATGTTAAAAAGGTTCCTGCTGGAAGTACTCCAGCTCCTCCTCCGGATCATTCTGCTGTTCCTGCTAGTTCCGAGCATTGTGGTTGCTTAAGTTTTGCGGGGCCACGAACTTGTTTTGCCCTGCATCATGTCTGCCAATATCACTGATCTTGCAACTGGTTAAAAAAAAACTGCTCGATTTGTAAAACCATTTCAAAGGAAAATTTGTTAGAGATCCTATAATGGTCACAGAAGTCCCGCAACAGGCCTGACCTGCGAGCTCAGCTTAGAGCTGCTCTGAGCTCTACTCAGGAACTGTCGTTCAACAGCCCCTCCAGAATCTTTTACCCATCCAAAACCGAAATCGACTCAAAAAAAGAAGATTCATCAGCCGAAGAAAACGACGCCCACGCCTTCCTCAGTTCCACTTCACACGATCCTATAGCTCCTGTTCCCTCTTCACCTTCTCGTAAGAAGTACAAGTCTACAAGCGGTCTTCTCACTAAGAATAGGGAACCGATAAAGAACCGCAGTACGTCAACTCTACACTTTTTCAGTGATGCACCTACCCCTTTGCTTTCATCTGCAGGGTCCTCCTCTGTTCCGCCTGGTGAACTCTACTCATGTGGTTCCGTTCGTTGCTACAAGTGCGCCATTTCCTTCCTCGGGCGTCATTCGTTCGGCTATTATTCCTGGACTTTAATTACCGAATGAAGATTTACCCCACGTTGGATTCCTATCACCATGGCTCGATCTTGTGCAGTTGAACTCGACAACCTTCGTGTGTCCCACTCTCAACCACTCCATCCACACGTTGACAGTATCATCGCTTCTTGGTCCACGGCGGTGACGCTGCCCGACTTTCGCAACCGCAGTGCCTATAGTGTTTGGCAGTTCGACGACGCTACCTCATTCATCCCAGGTATTGCCCATTGTTCAGATGTGTCCACCACCGTTGTGCTACCTTGTGTCGCCCTAGGTTTCAGGGCCCTCCCTTAACTTCTTACTTCAAAGACCTCGCTGAGGAGCCAGTCACACAGAGATATTTGTCGTATTACAATCCCTTAGTCAATTTTCTACCTCACTACAGTCCTGTCCAGGCTTCATTTTCGGACGTGTTTAACCATGTACTAAATTCACCGAGCTCCCTGCGGTCCCCGACTAACGATTCTCTTGTTCTTTCGGCACCCTGCTCGTACCTCCGATTCTGGTTCCTTCGTAACTTCGCGCTGGTGACCCCAAATGCACTTTTCGTAGCAATATGAGAGGTACAGAAAATTGGTCAATGGAAATTTGTATCATCATCATCTCATCAAGTTTCATTGCCGATTCGAAGTAGTTTCGGCACTGTACTTTACCCCGTACCTATGCCGTGCTTTGGATTACGTTTTGTACTGTGTTTATACGCCTACAACTGACCAGTATTCACCTGGTCCTTCCGACATGATTATTCGGTGAACTATTTTTATGCGCCATCCCAGACCCATGGAACGTAACGGGCGACTGCTGTCTAAAGTTTTCCATGCCTTAGACCCTCCCAGTCTTCTTCCCACATCCTTGAAGTAATGTAAAATATTCTATCATGTACTTAAGTTTCCTTACTCTGGCTCAGCACACATAAAGTTTCCTTACTCTGGCTCAGCACACGTAAAGTATCCATTAGTCCACTTTCGTCACAGCTGAAATCATCCTATCTACATCCACAAGCTTTGTATCCAGCCACCCAAATCTTCTCCTCAGTGGTCCACTTCTCTCCCTTGTCTTCTCTTTGGACCCAATGCCTCGCCCGTAGACCAGGGATCCGGACCGACGCCCTTCCTTTCCAGGCCCTACTTGTGTCGGTCACCGGTCTCCTGGGTGCCCCATCACCTTCAACCAGGCTTATCAATGTTCCTCCTTCACGGCCGTGTTAGCTATTTTCGACTGTGCAACCAGGATTCTTCATTACCATCTTCTGTCTAATTCTAATGGATGACTTACGGTTCACAGGGTCAGATGACTCTGGAGTCACCGGTACAGGCGCTTGGTCCCACAGCCATGTTGACGAGGTCTGCTTATATACTAAAAAAAAAGGGGGGGGGGGTTTACGTTTTCATCGGCAATAAAAACATTGAATACCAGGGTGAGGCCTGGTTGATTCTTGTTTTTGTTGCCTGACCGAAAACATACATTCCGTCTACCCGCCCAGCCTCCCAAGGTTTTCACTTGGAGAAAAAAAAAGATGAATGTGGTAAAAAACCTGGCTACTTTTATAGGGGGCCTGCTAAGAGCCCGGCAGGGAAGCCAATAAGTTCGCTAGGGACTCTTGAGCCACAAAAGGGAAGATATAGTCAAAGACAGGTAATGTATATTTTTGGTTACACCACCAGGCCTCACCTTGGTATTCGATGTTTTATCCCTTTACTGACATGGTAAAATGTACCTTGTCACTAACTCTAAATGTAAGACTTAAAGGAAGTTCATTTTTTACTTTGAAACTAGATTTCACTCTTATTATTACAAATTCATAACCTACCAAAGTTGCTTCTCCTGGGCTGTAGGAAGACAATGCTTTGTGGTCAAACGAATTTTTACTAAGGAGTCTTTAAAGTCTAACGTGCACTTTCCTAACCTTCTCGCAACACTTCCTGCATGGTCTCTTATGACGCTATCATTTGAACAAAAGGTTTTTAGTTTTATTGTTACAATGGTTGAATGAAAGAAAAATGGCTGCATTTATTAGCATTACATGTACAGCAGCAGCAGTGTACAAAAAAAAAATCCTGCACACCAAAATTACTTCCTCGGAAGATGCTGTGCTGTACTCCCGCACTGTGATAACTAGCCCAAGAAGTTGTTCTAAATGTGTGATGAACAATATCACTGTTACCAAAATAATATCCCTTTAAAGTTACAAACAGGTTAGGAAATGGATGGCGGCAAGATAGAAGGTAATTCATTTGAATAAGGCTACAGTATTAACCCTACCATGGCCATCTTTTTTGATCCGTAAATGGCCAAGGTGTGGTCCAACGTACCACACATGAAAAAATCAATGAACGACTCGGTATTTATGAATTTATTTGCATGTTCAAACCATGTTTGGGGATTTTTAGAAACAAAAAGTTTCGGAAAGAGGTTAAACACTTAACAGTATTTTCATCATTGCTGCAAAGAGTACAGATAATTATCTTATGGTTATTGCAAACATTTTTGCTGCATTTAGAGCAGCACATTTCGGCTTCCGGCTGTAGCTGCGCTAATAATGCAAACATTGTATCGGCCTTTCCTTGCTTGTCCTGATTTTTAAATTGGGACCGACTTTTTCAGAATCCTTTAAATTTTGAATCTGTAAAACTGTTCTTCTAAAATTTCACTCTTCTGCTAAAATAATGTTTTATAAAATTTCATACACACCATAAATTACAGAAAGATTTTCAGGTGGTGCATTTTTTGTGACGCACCCATTACGTAAAAACATTCCACTTCAAGTTTAGGAACTTCTGCTGGCTTTTAGAAGGCAGTAGTTGTGCAGTCTGGACCACACGATGGCCATAGCGAAACGAATGAGTCCATTGGCCCACACTGCATTAAAATACATGGATGTATTTTCATATCCATGTACACAATAATTTTATGCATTATTTATGAGGGGGAAAATGATTTTGGCCATGGTAGGGTTAAGCAAACGTGACATCAAAACAAAGCTATAAATGAAATGGCATGCGCCACATTATCAACTGATAGAACTAACAACAATCACATACTTCTAGTTCATGCTGAGATTCTTCCCATACTGACAAGCCCAGTTGGCATATTCGTAAAAGCAGCAGTTTGTGTCATCTGATACGACTGTATCGGACCACTTAGGTTAGAAGAGTGGGTGAGGAATCTGAAGTAGTACACTAAATCTCCCCTGACCCTCTCCCAATGCATTTTTCAAAATTTTAAGTGGTTGGTGGGAGGGGAAGATAGATAATTTACATCAAACCAATCATCAGAAAAAAAGTTAATATTGTTAAATGGTGATAAACCCAAAAAGCTGCCCTATTTGCATAAAACACCAAATTTCTCTTAAAGCAATTTTCTATGCCTTCTACGGTGGAGATTGTCAATCAGTTACTACCACTGCCAATTTTTTCAGCAGTTGACAATATTATTACTACTCAAACAGGGTCACATGACTTTCCATAATGCACCCTATATGTATGTGTCACCATCGGGTAGTAACTGCTCAAAAGGAACTGGTATCCCTTGGCTGCGTAGGTTACATGACTCTCTGGACACATCCACTTAATAGAAGTCGACCATTGTTGTAGCTGTGCTGATAGCACAGATCATAACATGTGTTTGCTTCCTGTTTGTACTCCCCAAGCTAGCAACTGCTCAACCATGCGATACCATATTTGCTGATGTCTCAATCACCTTCACATGTGTCACTGTGAGTAGGAACAAGCGCTTCCCATAACGAAGTGAGGTAATTACTCACAATATTGTAAAATTCACGTTGCCTGGCCAAATCCATTGGCTAAGTCTAAACACACTTAAAAAAAGTTCGCAGTGCTGTCTCTACGGATCATCAACGTTGTTCCTAAATGTGCGATTATATGCTGATCAGTATGATGCCACTGTTCTATCTTCGGACTCATCAGGTCTTCCGAGACGGTTTTCCCACTGAATCCACCAACTAAAGCTGGTAGACTTGCAGTTTTTCTCACTAGGGTTATTTACGTGTTGGAGATTGGTGTCCAACAGAGCGTCCCCGCTGATTTGTCTGATTAGTTAAGCAGAATCGTCTCTAGGCTGCTAAACCAAGTGTAGTGCGGCGACATTTGTTGCTTGCTGGTGATGGGAGGTTAATATGAATGAAATGAAAAAAAGGCAAGCAAACAAAAAAATGTTTGTAGTGATATCTGGAACAAAATTCCAGCAAAACTATAATCCCTTGACTGGCACTAAAGAGTAAAACCACAGTTGCTCAGTTTGACTAGAGGGTTTCGCATCAATTTGTTATAGTTACTCCCAACCCTTCATGGTCAGTGTGACACCGCTACACATGTTACACAAATGGAATATTTTCGATACTTCATTCTAGTGTTCAGTTGATTTAATCACTATCTTCATTTTCAGCCAAGGATCCAGTCCCGCCTCTTATAATGGATGGTACGAGGGACTTGTCGGGTAACATCCCATGTCTGAAATGAATAAATATAAATTTTCACTAGCTTATTTTATGCACATTTAAAGTCTCCTTCAAAATAGCACGGTTTATCTACTTATGTAGATGAAAAAGTAAATGCTTTAGACGACGTAAGGCTAAAAAAAAATTAATAATAAATAAAACTTATCTACAGGAAACTAGCCCTCTTACTCTGCACTTTCCGGTGCTCAAAACTGGCTACACCGATACCTATACTGGGTCGGATGCCGATATTTGCGGTATCAGAACGGTATCGGCAACTTTCGCAGAAATATCGATTACTCTGGAACCGTTCGAGATTACGACAAGCGGTTCGCTGCATATATTCCTAGCTATCTTTTAACTGTAGGTTACTATTTAAAATATTTTTATTTTAATAATTGTTGGACTTTTGCAGGAAACTAAACCATTGATGAAAAATTGGGGATACAATTTTGAGCATCGACACCAGCAATATTTTAAAAACCAGATCGGGATCGGTGCAGTCTTAGTAATTGGTTGTGATGGACTGGCAGTTGAATTTGGTATAACTTCTTAATTCTAATGAACTTCCCAGTTTTTACCGATCAGGTAGGAATAGTAATATTTGTCCTTAGATATTCTTAGTTTTTGGTGGCAGTACATGTTGTGCACAATTTCAATATTATAAACAGGCTGCAAACTGCCTCACTTATTTATTTAGTATGTACCTCATCACTCATGCAAACCTCGTAGGAATGGGAATACTTAATTGGTTCTTCAGGAATTGGAAACAACAGAGCCCAACTCAAATTGTCTAGTGGTTACCGTGCTAGCCCAATTGTAAGGCGGCTCGAATATAAGATGAATTGCCGTTTTCAACGAAAAATTAATGGGCACGATTATAAAGCAGTAGACTCACCCAAGATTCTGCCAGTGCCTCGATGACCAATATAGGTTGATGCCATCGCATAGTTTAGCCTACTTGTATTTTTCGTCATATAGGTTGTATTTTATTTTTTACTGTGTACTCCATAATAATTTCTACGGTCCACTTTCGGTTATATTTTAGTTTTTGCTAAATAAATCCAAAACTATTTGAACTACTGTCTTCTCATTAGCACCAACGGATAGCTATCAAAAAAAGGATTTGAATGGTGTATTCAAACTTCAAAATCAGTCAAAATTACACCAAAGACGAAGATACAGTTTTATGGAACAAACTCGGAAAAAAAATATTGTCTTATATTTGGGCCAGTATAGTATGCTCTGTCCATCATCCAAAATGTGTTACAGTATTTTATAATCCAAGAAACTCCCACATTTCCTTAACCAAAATTTAAACATCCTAAATAACATTGGGAAAATATCGTGGCCAATTTAACCCAGCTGACTCTATCTTGTTAGTAGAGTTGGGTACAAAATGGTGTAAGGTTTACAAATGTATCGTAGGGGTGAGTTCTTGACTTCTTGTATAATGTGCATACTTGGTTGGTTGGTCGTATTGTGTATCACCGGCTGGCCTTCCTTGTCAAATAAAGCCTATGACAAATTCATCCAGATTTAGGCAAAAAAAAGCAGCAAATTCTGATTTTAGTGGTTGTTTACCTGAATTGAGCAATTAATGTTTGAGTCTGGCAATAATAATTTACAGTAGGATATTTTTATAACGAAATTCTTAATACAGTAAGTTCCTTTACAGCAAACTGTGAATGAAGTACGTGTAAAAACCTGATAAACCTTGAAGATCTCGTCATATTGCTGCAGGCCAGGACAGGGAGAGGATACTTGAAATTGTTTCTGAGCACTGTGTGTTTCTGAGTTAATGCTAAGTTTTGATGTGTGTAAAGCTGCGGAGCTGATGGTATCCATTCTCGTGTTCTGGGTGTAACAGAAATGTACGACACAAATGAAGGGACGTGTTCTACATAACAAACTGATGAAAAAATTCCATATGAACATATATCCAAAAATGCGTTCTTTTCGAAGTATTTTTCATTTCAGAGATACACGTGCACATCCAAGATCCAGGGCAAAAGTGGCGAAGGCTCAAATAACAAAAATTAGCTTTTATTGTGGTTTTCCCCTGTAGAGGTTCCCCAGAGCTACTGAACAGGTTGGACGGACCATTCTCTGCCCCATATCGATAGTTATGACCCGACTGAAACTATGTTTCAACTGTTTGATACTGGAATGGTTGCCCGAACAAACATTCACATGTCAAGCATTAGCCTACGTCCCTTTCGTCCTGGATCTTGGATGTGCACATGTATCTCTGAAAGGAAAAATTTCTCGAAAAGGACGCATTTCTGGATATATGTTCATACGGAATTTTTTCATCAGTTTGTTATGTAGAACATGCCCCTTCATTTGTGACATACATTTCTGTTACACCCTGTATTTACACTTGTACTTATATTTATATTAAATAAAATCGAACTATATCTGCTAGGGTTGAGAAAAACCGTTTATTTGCCTAAACGTTTACTAAACGAATCTAATTTACCGTTTACCGTTTAAACTGTCCCCCCCCCCCCCCAACAAAATAAAAATAAAACAAAGCTTGGAAACCTGCATTGTTGTTTAACTAAAATTAAACTAAATAACCAATATTCACATTTCCAAAGATAAACTTAAATTGAACCGCAAATTATTTAAAAAAAAAATTAAATCATTATGAACGATCGTTGTTCATATTCGGCAAAGTCCGAAAACATTATCGGGGGAAAAATATGCTAACACCTTTCAAACTTCACCTATAAGTTCATCGAATCGTAACAGACTAGTAGTAAACACCGGGTACCCGTTTTTTCCGTCTATTTGATCAGTCGATGCGGGAAGTAACTATTGCAGTAGGCCTAATCATAACATTTTTTTTATTTACCTTGATTATTGTTTTTGTTGTAGGTGTCGTCAAAACTCGCGTTAAATTACTTTTGTGTGATGAAAATAGCACGTGGTTTAAGTGATCGTGACACATTAATCACGGAACAACATGCGGCCGTCATCTTGTCGCGTTTGAACGCTGGAAATTCCGGGGAAATCCCTTTTCCGGCTGCCATCGATGTTGACATTAATTTCAACGAATAAACTGCTCCGTTTCAACCGCCGCTGGTGCCTCCATTAGTATCGCGAGCTCCGATTGGTTGATTCGTGTTAGGTGCTTATTGAACGCGTCGGGCCAGTCATGAAATGACGTCACGCAAAGCGAGTAACAGCCGTTTCCATTGGAGCTAGTATGCACGCGTCCTTTGTGTACAGCCGGCTAGGAGCCAAAGATGGCGGCCCGCAATGGATTGCGTGAGCGCTGTCGACGATCGTTAATATTTGAGGACTTTAAACAACTTTTAAGGTAATAAAAACATTTAAAAAAATGGCAGAGTGGGTAAAAAATACTGCAGAAGCATAACCAGTGGCTGTCAGCATTCCAACATCGCCCAGTGCAGAAAGTGTAGCGATTTCTTTGGCCAAAGTTTTTCGGTATTTTTGGCCAAGAGCAGTTTAGATAATCGATACAGTAAAACCTCAGTTCGGATAACTGAGGTTTTACTGTACATTATATAAACAAAATTTATGGATATCCAATCAGAATAAAATAATTAATAACAAAAAAGCTAAGTATAATGCGAGACAAAACATAAGACTGACACCTTGCAACCAAATGTTTACAAATTTAGTACCCTCTTCCCATTTTTTCGGTTATAAATAAATGCTAAACGTTTAAACGTTTAACCGTCCCAACCCTAATATCTGCCTTCTGATTGTACTACGAGGACAGTGTGCATAAACTGCAGTTTTACATTGTTCGGTAACAAAAAAATTCATTGATTTCTTGGACGACACAACGTTTTGTAAATTAGTTTCTTAAGTTATAAGGATGGTTTCTACTATGTGAAAAGACCTTTACATCACTTAAAAAGGTCCTTTATATGGAGCTGTTCCTTATGCAGAGGTGTTTTTACCATGTGAACAGAAGGTGGCCAACCAAATTGTTAAAGAAAGTGTTCTTTATAGGGAAAGTTCCTTATATCGAGAGTCTATTGTAATTAATTTTACATGAACCCACAATTTACATAAAACCCAAAATCCAAGCTATGACCCACTTTTGTGTATGCTATCGAATCTGCCTGTCGTCTGGTGTACCATACGCATAGTCACCTACCCACTTGGTGTCCAGAATTTTAACAGAAGACTGCATTAATGCAACTGTGCTGTTGTGCATATGTATGCAATTCTAAGTTGAGCTGTACTGAAGTGAGCAGTACGAGTGAAACTAACAATCACTGCACTACAAACGGTAGCTAGCAGTATAGAAGTAGAAATACGAAGACACACGTGGCCTCGTTTGTGTTCTTAATTGTGTCTCACTACTTTTACCCCTTTTCAACAATTCTAACAATTATCCTTCAGCAATTTAATTGTAACACGGTCTTAGTCCAGTTGCAATTGAGCCCATATAGCTCCATTTTTTTCGGAGCAGTTCAGTGAAAAAACATAAGATGTTTCATAGGTTTGAAACAAAGCACCACTTGAGAGGAATCTGCTGTAATCTGTTTCAAAGAGTTACTTGTAGTGAAAATTGAATATCTTACTCGGTGAGGAAGCTTTCCACGTCAGCTGCAAAAAAGTCTTCTCCAAGCTCGTCTTGCAGACGCACAAAGTTGCCGATAAGTTGGCCGCTTTTGTAGACAAGCAGAGCCGGCACTCCTGAACACTTCTGAAATGCAACATAAGGTGGTGCAAACGGTGAACAAGTTGTGGGAAACGTACACAGCTCGAAAGGTTACTTTTATAAAAACTTACAAAATGTTTGCTAACTCCAGCAGAAGAGGCATTTAGAGCACAAAACTTGACGTGAGCATAATCACTTGCCAAACATCTGAGGCAACCATCCATAGCTTTGCAGCTATCGTTTTTCTGTCAACACAAACAAACTAACATAACCAAAATTCTTCAAAACCAAACATCTACTTAAAGTAACAAATGACTTACCTCGCTGTAAAGGTGAACTACAATGGTAACTTCTTTCTTCTCTTTGTCGACTGCTTCTAAAAATTCTTGACCACTTTTCAGTGGAATTACTTGTCCAAACTTCGGTCTGAAAATAATTTAGCACAGATGAAACACTAGATACCGAAAAAGTGCTTAATGATACTGTAGGCCGTCTTCTGATCATGGCTGTAAGAGAGCACAAACCCAAATAAATATTAAATTTTGCCGTCTCCCTTTACCTAGAATATTCACCTAGCTGCACTTTAGGTCACGTGAGCTTTTCGGCATTGAGCACATTTCTCTACAATGCATGCAAGTCAGAGACATTTGCCTATGGAAGACATACATGACTGTTAAGGAATAGAATTGTGATAGGTTCCATTACATCTTTAGCTGACCAATTTTTGGGATGGTAATGCAAAAAAAAAATATCTTTGTGCAATCTTCTAAAGTTCTCATAAGCTTCAACTGCACACAGATTGTCAGGTTTCAGTCCTGCGACTGGCCAATGCTACAGCAATACAAGACCAATGAAGCTTTTAAGCTTGCAGGCGTCAGCAGTCTGAAGGGCTTTCGTCATTGTTCCTCCATCATTGTTATCTCAATGGATTAGATAAGTTGGTAAGGCAAGAGAAGGAAATCGCCACGCAAACTGCTCCTAACAAGTTAATAACGAAAGTTTGTCGGCATGCAAAAAGCCTGTGGTGGTTGTCAATCCTTCTCACTCTCCACCTCAGCAAGTGCAGTTCACTTTGGGAAGTGACGACATGCAGCAATTGCTGGTAAGAATTATCCACGTGTTGATGCACAATTTTTGGGACAGGGAGTCACACTGCATGACCTTGCACATTGCGTATAATTTTTTGCACATGAAGAGTTTGTCTAAAGAGCATTTCAAGTTCTTTTTGGATGTATTACCAAGTTTGCCGACTTGGTTTTAATTCTAAACTGGCGGTCAAAATTGGCATCCTTTTTATAACTCTCCCAGAAAATGATGCCAACTTCACACCAACATCTGGAAAATGGTGGCACAAGCGTACAGGAGTTCCCTGTATAAAGTGTTTACTTACTAAATTTGCAGCAGAAAAACAAGGAGTGAGCTTTAACGCCACTATTTTATGTTTTGCACTTAAAAAGCATATTAGGAGGTGGGCTTTAGTTTTGCTTGGGCATGTATTAACACGGTGCTGATATTCCCATTTAAAGTCATAACTGCCTTGGCAAATTCCAAAATTACCATAAATGGTGTATTAAACAACAAGGCGTAGTTGACGCTCACCTCTTAAAATCGTAGTTTTTCTGCTACAAAATTAACTCGGCGCTTCACGCTACAGCGGTTTTTTTTCTTGTGACTTTTTATTGATGCTGTGAATAGAAAGATAGTCGGAAAAATGAATACCAGTACTGCTTCCTATGCTTACTGGCCCCTTCTCCCTCCCTTGGGTAATAGTGAACTCCTCTTCCGTCTTCTTGCACCTGCAAAAGGCTTTCCTCTCTCCACAGCAATTAAAAGTATGTAAAAACGGGCGTTTCTGACATCAATCAAAAATGTTTTAATCGCAGAATTTTCTGTTATTGATATCCAGGAAACGTGTTAGGTTTTATTTAACGGCCACCCCCCACTTTTGTAAAATTAACTGCGCAAGTCCATGGGCGATCAATCCATGACCTACAGTAATGGTACATTAGAAAAACGGTTTTAATTATTATGGCCATTACATTATTCTTTGTTTAGGATTTCCTGTTTTACTTGGCTACAGCTTAACTAAAAGCAGGGAACAGCTCATCAAGCCATAAAAAAATGAATCCAAAAAACCCCATTTTGTTTGAGATAACTCATCTTACCATTGCCGACTGCACCTTTATTATTAAGTGCATCATACTGAGCATACCGTGACCAAACCCAATGTCAATTCAAGGTCCGGTGCTGTTTTTAAAACCAGGCGCTTATTGTGTCTGAGGGTCTTCAACTAAACTTGCATTGTATGCCACTGTTAAACTGAAATAACATCATAAAAAGTTGACCCGTATATGTAAAATAAAGCTTACCGTTAGCTGCACAAATGCGACTTCTTACAGCTTGACAGTACAATACAGGAAAATTAACGCATACAATGCACACTTCATCGTATATCAAAAGACAGCTTACATTACAGAAATATCTCTTTTCAAAGAGTATCCATCGCTTATTTAAGGCCCAACGCTTTACATTTTCGCATGAGCTAAACCCCAGCACTTATTGCAGCTTGGTGCTTTTTCTAGGAAAAACTAAACCCTCAGTATGAGAGTCCTCTTGATAAACCAAACCAATGCATTTCATGATTAAACTTACAGTGTTTCTATTCTGTTGTACATTTCATCCATTCTCTTTTTCATATAATTCTTCAAAAAATCATCATCTAGTAATTCTGATAACTCTTTATCCAATTCATTGTCTTCATCCTTAGCTTTCTGGTCGTCCAACTATTGGTTGCGAAAAAAAAAATCAGAATAAAGACTTTATTACAATAATTACTACTGTGTTAATAGACACTGACGAACTTTTCCTGTAAGTTATTGGCAACAGTAAAAAATTAAAATCAGCTAAGCACATACTTCCGAGAGTATGTAAGCAAGCTATCAAAACCCATTAAATAACGCTACGGAAGGCATTTGCAATACCAAACAACAGGCCTGCCCATCCCCCCTAACATCCAGGACGCAGGTCCCCCCCACAGAATGTAACCCCCCCTTTTCAGCTAGGGGGTCTGGGGGAGCGCTGTAAGCTCCCCCAGCGGGGTCCGGGGCAGAGCCCCGGAAGCTCTCGCATTTTCAGCATTTCTAATGTGATTCCTGGACGCTAAAGGGTGTGTTTCCAGAACATTTATCAATCTTCTTTATTTCTATTCTCCAACCCTCCTCGCTTCATCCAACAAACTTTAAAGTTTCAAAAATCCACATTTTTTCCAAGTTTTTTTTCAGAAAGTGAAAATGGGACCACTTTACTGGAGTACAAAAAAGTGGTCCCTATTTCACTATAACCAAAAAAAATTTGAAAACGTATGAACTTAGAACTTTTTTAGCTCGTGCATTTTTTATGGACCGTCCTGTATGTTAAGGGTAGGGGGGAGGCCGAGGGCTAATTTGTCACCGGCCCCGCCTAACGTTGCTACGTCACTGGTCACCGACCCTAAGGGACTGTTCAGAACTCGAGTAGAACTCGTTTTTGTATAACTCGTGTACACTCCATGGCCTCGGTTTAAATTTCAAAACATCGAATTTAAAGAAATTTTCTCTCTCCCAACCCCTAATAAATAGCGGTTTTGAGTTCCCTGTTGTACTACCAATGAGGTACAGTGAGTTGTGATACCAATGAATTTACAGTTAGCATGATTTTGTCTATTATATGCTGCAGTCGACAATTTCTGGTGTTAATATGCACAGGAATGCAGTGGCGCAAACGATATTATAACATTCACTTTACCATTGTTGGTTTAATTTTTTTCTTTTTTTTGGGGGGGGGGGGGGGGGGTTGGAAAGTTGGGTCTTCACTATTAAAAGGCCATACCATCTTCCTATTTTCGTGCATCCTGCTCGTGAATAACTTTTTGCAACATTTACATACGTTTGAGTAAATGTACCAAATAGTCTCGTACTTAGGGAAAAAAAAACAAGAAAATAGAAGCGTTTGCAACGTATTACAAACGTTTGAACTAATGAAAAACTGAGTCCTACAGCAAAGCCAACATGGAGGCTACGATTTCTTTATGGCGTGTTGGGGGGGAAGATTAAATAATTTTGGAAGGTCACCACCATGAATTTCCAGTGGCCCCCCCCCCCCCGCCACAGATTCTGAGTAGACCCTAAGTTGTACAGTTTTTGTATTATTGTTAAATAATTAAAATTAAATAAAAAAAAATTTGAAATAAAAAAAAACATCTAAAAGAAAATGTAAAAACATCGTCACACTTTATGGAAAGTTTTTCCATTCCTTAACTTCACTTTTGTTTTGCATATTTTACTTAATGGCAAAAGCAAAAAAAGAAGGAACAGTTTGACCGGACACTGTGACAACTAAATTTTTTCATCATTATTGCAGCTTACTTGTCGTTCTTAATGGTGCACGGAAAAAAAGACTCGAAAAAAAAAGTCCTGGAAAAAAAAGCTCCGGAAACAAAGCAGAAGGAAAAAAAAGCCAGGGGGAAAAAAACGCTTCAGAAAATAAAGCCAATAGGGGAAAAAAATTGCATGATAAACGTGGTGTAAAATCACCATCAAATACTGCCTAAAATTAGTTATATGCGAGTTCATTATTCATTAGCCGATTGCTGCTGGACCAAAGTTACTTTGATTACCTTCGGAATCATTTACAGGAAAACCCGAAGTCACAAGTCCCCCCCCCCCCCCCCCAATTCTTTTACTGGGGAAGTGGTGAGGAGAAAAAGTCCTCTTCAGTTAAGAGAAAATTGAAATAAAAGTTTTCACCAAAATTGAAATAGAAGGGTAGGGGGCGGGGGAGAAGCGTCGGGAATCATACATTTTCTACAAATGCCGTAACTGGGGAAGGAGGAGGTGAAATATTGAATTTGATTGACTACGGATAATTAAACGAAAATTCGGAAACATTAAGGTTGCTGAAAATTCCTTTAACTTTTTTTGAGATTTATTCGATATTGCCATGCATATACTTTGGTACTTTTTTACAGAGAGTGTTGTTCTCCCTCCTCCTCGCACCTCTCCAATACCAAAAAAATAAAATAATAAATAAAAATAAACAGATAAGGTTTATAAAAAACGAGAAAATGAATTCTGGCAACAGCTCGTACGTACAGCTTGCCGTTATGTAATTCCTGGTCTTGGTCAGAACAACTGCTATTAGCCTTGCTTGATAGCATGCCAGACGTGCTGATAGTATTTCCAGCTAAGGCCACTGTCCATTGTTACACACGCACATATTTAAAGGTAGTATTTTTGTAAAATTTCTACCAGATTTCTGTCACGTTTCTTCTCTCTCGCTTTTTTTTCGCGACTTTTTTTTGCCAGGCTTTTTTTTTTCGGTCGGCTATTTTTCCATCAGATTTTTTCCATCAGCTTTTTTTCCGGGGCGTTTATTTCCATCAGTTTTTTTCCCAAGCTCTTTTTCCCGAGGCTTTTGTTCCTAGAATCTTCTTAACTGTTCACAATGTTGCCTCCATAATGTTGATTCGTTTAGCATTTATGGCATTTATACTGTACCATAAGTAAATGTAAGTTAAAATTACTCATAAAGTAAATTTAAAATACGTACGCCCTTACCTTTGAGTTGTAACTTTTTGTGCCGGATCTTTAAGCATGTCCTATGATTTTTCCTACAGTGTTCAGGCCATTTATCACGGCGATGTCCCGTATGACAAAGTATTTCAAGACACCTACATTTAAATTGTTTACTTTTCGCTTTTACCTTTGGCATTATTGTCGCACTAAAATCGTCACTGAGCTGCCTTCCCGCACACAAGTACAGACGAACACTTCTGACCGATCTGAGTAGAAAAAATGTTGGTTTATAATGTTTTGGATGCTCTCTGACCTTAGTGCGCATGACACTTTGACGAAAGCAAAACAGGTGATCCGCCGACTTGATGGCGTCTTTCTGGGCGGGGGTTTAGTCCCCATTACAAATCTTTGTACTGCCGACAAATTCCTTTGTGCTACACTTTTGTTGCTCCCTTGGGTTAGTTCCCCCCCCCCCCCCCCCTTCTCCAACCGTACCCTGCCAATACTACCTAGCCGCATCTCTTTGGGGGAAGAGGGAAAGGAGGCTGGAGGATATTGGGTATTGGAGGTATGGGTTGTGGGGAGGGATAGGAAGAAGGAAAAGCTATTGCAGAACTGCATGCGCAAAGAAGATTCGAAAATCTATAGGTGTTTGAGACGCTTCAGACATTAAAAACAAATTCTCACCAATGACAAGTGAGTTGGATTCGTTATCGATATACTGGGTTTTAATTTAGTCCCCCCCAAAAAATCCCATGACGCAAACTGCGTCACGGTACCCCCCTTTGGGCAGCCCTGCCAAACAAGCCCCTGCATTGGTTAAAATGAGTGTCACACAGTAGAAATTTTGTTTCACTTTTCAAACTTTGCAGTGTCACGTACCTATATGTTGTTAGCCGATTTTCACGAGGCATTTACCTCAGCTCGTCCAACTCTTTTGATAATTAGTGCTTTATTACGCATCTCCTATTGTCTGAATTGGAGTTAAGCAGTTCACGCTGAATTCTGCCGACTGTGGTGCAACCTTTTACAAGTGGTTGTTGGGAGGTAGTAGCACCGTGATTTCTGGTACAGTCCTTCACAAATTTAGGATGTTTGGATTAGTAATTGGTAAGTAGCTTTGAAAACTGATTCCTTAACAATCCACACCATACCCAGAAATCATGCTGCTACTGCCAATCAACAACCATTTCGCAAGGCGGTGCACCGGCAACAATATCCAT
Organism: Lithobius niger; assembly: GCA_023313725.1. Classification (NCBI taxonomy): domain Eukaryota; kingdom Metazoa; phylum Arthropoda; class Chilopoda; order Lithobiomorpha; family Lithobiidae; genus Lithobius; species Lithobius niger. The sequence continues at coordinate 8,343 of JAHWFP010207521.1, read as the reverse complement.
CAGCAAACGGAGATGCATTAAAAAATACCAACATCAAACACACTAGACAGTGCGATAATTCCTCACAAAGATTTGCTGAATAACACATAAAACAACACAGTCAGGAAGTTCAGAAATGGTAGTATGTGTTTAATAGTGTTGAAGGCAATTTTGTGATGTTACTTTGCGCTCTTGGTAAGGAAAAATTGAGTACCTTTGGTCCCTCCCTAATTCTTTTTCTTTTTTGTTATGTCAATCATTTAATTTAATATTCACTTGCAATAAATATTTTATGACGTCTCACTGTTTGCACATGATTTAATACGGTAATAGTCATGTAAGCAAATTCTTACGCTTGGTCTGACGTATCACTTCAAGACATCATTTACCCCCTTAAATAATGGTAGCAAAGCATCTAGCTTTCTATTATCAGTAGGCTAGCATGTAGGAAGCTGGATCCTGTTGCTAATGGAGCAAGCTGTGGCGGACTGCGAGAAAATGCAGTGGGCCGTGCCAAGCCACACTGTAAGCTGGTGACAGCCGTATTTGTGGTCGGAAGCGAACTGTGAGGAAATGGAGTGGGCCGTAGCGAAGCCAAATTGTAAGCTGGTGATGGCCGCTATTGTGGTGTAGAACCGTTAGTCAACATTTAGATTCACGTGTATGGGTTGCGACGGCCTAAAATGTCAATCGCAAGAAATTCATTATGGCAAGTGATAATCATCCGATTAATTCCCATTCCTGATTAATTCCTGCTTGAAATTCATGATGAACATTACAATGAAAGCGTTAGTTGCCCTTCGCCAGTAAACAGTGAAAACTCTTTACATAGAAATTTATTATAACAACATATACTGCATAAAGAAATTATTTTTAATCCTTGTCAGTTATATTCCAACGTGCTTTTGCATTCTTTCATACCGAAAAAAAACTTACAAAGAAAAGAATTTCACTGAACAAGGTTCTTCAGCTCAAACTCAAACTTTAATGCATGCATGCTGCATTGTCTCTTGCTTTGTTCGACCAAGTTTTTGTAAATGTAATAAATTATTAATACCCTAAATTTATTAATAAATTATTAATACATCACAAGATGGGTGTGCTTTACTTAAAATTAGTTAAAAGAGAACAAAAGTGTAACTATTGTTAAGTTTATTGTTAAGTTAAGATCCAATTATGAATTTATTTGTACAAATTTGCTTTTGTTTAAGATAGTTGACATATTCCTCAACAGGAAAAAACATCTACTTACATTGGGGAAGTGGGGGAACAGTGATATTTATTTATTTATTTATTTATTTATTGTTAAAATCCTTAGTTATTTCATAAATTTACATGAGCAATTTGCACAGAGCTTTTGTATTTTTGGGCCATACTGTTCCTCACCTTAGTCCTGTCGGTTCAGCCTAACTCGAAAATTGTGGGGCCCTTTCGTAATTCACATTTGAGCCATCAAAATGGTGCTACTGTATTAAAAGTTGCTGCATAAAAATGCACACTGCAGTAGATCATAAAAAACCCAAAACGTCTTAAAATTTATAACTTTCAGAAATGGCCTACCATGTCATCTGCTAAATCGGTAAGAACTAAAGTACACCTTCTCCTTTTTAAAAGTGAAAGGAATAATACGGTAGCATGGGTAGTGGCAACTGCCATTCTTACTTCTGAACGACAAGTCAGTGACAGTTTCTTGATAAGTTGCAGTTTTTCAGCTTCGTCAGCTTCCCGTTTCTCAACCTCTAATTGTTTAAACCTGCGCCAGTCTTTTAGTACTCCCTTCGGACCAGTCTGAAAAAAATGCAAAAAAAAATACTTGTGAAAGAAATTCTAATATTACTGATAAATTTCCCTAGAGAAGTTAAGGAGATAACAGTAGGACATCACAATTTCAGTTGTGTATGTGCAAGTAATAATTTAACAATATCAGGGCTGTAAGATTTTTATTTTGGATTCGGTTAGGATCCTGATCCAATTTGGCAAATCTTTTAAATTATCCGGACTCGAAACAGATTAGGTCGAAACATATTCGATCTACGCTGTAAGCTTTTATCTGAAACAGGATTCTATCATTTTGCTTATCGAGAAAATCAACAAAGATGAAACCTTTAGCCAGCCAGCAATGCCACAGTCCACGTGACCACTTACCAGGCATAGTTTACACCCTAGCAATAATTTTTGACGTATACCGAAATTGTAGTCGATTGTGATCCAACTGTCATTGTCATGGTTGCCTTTCCCCAGGCTTTTGCCATGACTCTTACTTGGCCCTCATTGCTTGCGTGCAGCTAGAACCTGTCTCTCTGGAAAGCCCCTAAGACTACTTCTCTTGGAGACGAGACGAGAGAGAGAGGCAGACTGCGTACTGGGAGTGTTTGCCAGTCTACCGCCTGGCCTTTCCTGATGTCATATGACAGAAAATGTTTTTAGTAACGAGCCTGATTCTAGTGTAGTGATTATTGTCATCCAAGAAGAACTGTTCTTATTCATATTTTGAAAGCCGACAGGCTCATTTTACTCTGGCTAAAGAAATCGTGAAAAGAGACTAATGTCAGGCAAAAAGTGTACGAGCACGCTCAAAAATACTTTGTACTACTTTTTTGTGCGTGCTCGTACACTTTTTGCCTGATGAAGGTAGTGGATGTTCTCTGTAAGCACATTATACTACCGAAAATTCGCTAAACCACTGTTTTTGGTTGTTTCTTTTCTGGCATAGCGTTAGTCCTCTTTTCACGGTGTTCTTATTCATTAACAGTTTCCCAACATCACCTTCTGGATCAGATTTAAAGAGAATATTTTTGCCATACTGTAGTTCCTGCAAACCAAGTTAATGTAAACTTGCAATTTCTTAACTCAACGGTGTCTATCCAGCAAGCCAATTCACACATGCATTGAAAAATAGAAATACCCTACAGCAACTCAATTAGCCTACTTAAGCCGTCACCAGCATTAGACAAGATAACTGCTTCACAGCTCAACATTTGCAAAAACTGTACCAAACAACACACGTCATTCCGTTATGTTCAAACCAACCTATACAACTCAAACGCAACGTTATTAGAAACGACACCCACCATCTCACTAACCACACTACAAATTAAACAGGACGGAAAGCCGACGGCTGAAGAGTCAAATAAATACAGATGCAAACTGCCCGCTGAGGCAGTCTGACATATTAAGTCCAGAAGGCAACGTAAATAGGTTTGCATCTGTATTTATCACACTACAAATCGTACCACTGTTGGACAACTGTTCCTCAACATGACCTCAATATACTTACGAAGTGGGCAACCAGCTATCTTCATTATCCACGCCAAAAAAAGCCATATCCACCACCCTAGCCCTTGCCCATCAACAGATGACTTTCGAAGCATGCCACCAGACAGAAGGAAAAGTAACCAGTTTTCTAAGTGACCGTATGTGTTGCAAGGGGTCCCACCCTGAACAAAGTGAGCAAGCACAGCCCAGTGGCCAGAGTGTCAGTTGCCAGAAAATGCCATATCAAATCCCATGACAGGCTAAGGTACACATGGGACCAGAGCCTCAACTAGCCTTTTACAAGGAGGGGTGCAATGGGGTAACTGGCTCCTCCCCAATAACTAAAACAATTCAGGGTTCAAAATGGCCTCAACCCCGACCAATTAATTTTGATGTTATTGTGATTTCTGTTTTTCTGGGACCCCTGTCTTTTGGGCCATGTTGCGTTGTGCTCTGTGCACAACTCCTAATTGAGACTTAAGAAAAAATAGTTCAATAAGTTGACTGGTGATGTGAAAATGCTAGCCAAAGCGTTTCCATTGACAACAGACCTAATAACATAAAAAAAATGTATTCTGCTCTGCAACGCGAGTATGTCGCTGTTGCAGTAGGCCTGGTGAATGTGGATATGACTTATAAGATGATGACATCTTCTTACAAGACTCATAGACAATGGCTAGCTCCTTAAAGTGTAAGTTGGGTGTGCATTTTAAATTGTCATTTCTACCGTGAATTCACCCCAGAACGAAACATATATTTTTAAAATCAAATATACGTCTAAAATCAAATAATGCGTCTAAAAACAAACAATTTCATGTTGTCTTGGTTACGTTGGCTGAACAAAAATCAAATTGGAAAATACGCATTACCAAAAGTTTTTGTCTACTCTACTTGGTCTTGATAGTTTGGAGTAAAACAAATTTTCGGTGGCGTCAATTGTGGTAGTTGTTGGTCCACAATCTTCCAATTTCTTCAGGCCAGTCAGGCCAACTAGGTTAAAAACCAGTGCTACTACTCAAGAGGCCTGAAGAAAGAGGACGATTATGGGCCAACAACTACCATAATTGGTGCTACCGAAAACCTGCTGCTATTTCCAAACGGTCAAGATCAAGTAGAGTACACAAAACTTTTGGTAAATGCATATTTTCCAATTTGATTGATGGACTTTGAAGGTTATTTTCCAAAAGCCTAAGTAACTCACATTCGTAGATGTGCCATCATCAAACGGACAATACGGTGAAGCAACTGCTTCACTGAATCCTTTACTGGCAGAACTGTTGTGGTCATCAGGTAAATCTTGTTCGTCACTTTCCCCATCACTTGAATCACTGCTGCAGTAATAATGAAGTTTTTCTCCTAATAGTTTGTCATCTAAAGTAGCCATTACTGTAAATATACATGCATACAGATTATACATTCAATGACAATTATGCTAACAGATCACCAAAGAAAAACTAAAAGATTTTTGCCTAAAAAAGTGATGTTAAAATATGAAACCCAGTCTGAGCTCATGAAGAGTTTTCGTGATGGTATCAGCAAGACTCAAATTCCTCAGTATTTAACTAGTAGCAGCACCTATCTTGAGCTTAGGGGTATAACCAAGGAGGCAGGAATAATTACCTGGTTATACCCTACTACTCTACCTTCCAACCTGGTAGTAAGCGGGATGTATTTCGGTATACATGATAACACGAATTCTTCATAATAGTTAAGCGATAATTGTTTTTGCAGATTTTATTATACACAAATAAGTCTATTATGTCGAGTATTCTGTTGTTGTTTGTTTTGTAGAGTCTGAAGATTTAAATTGTAGTAACTTATGCTGAAGTGGGGATTGGTGGGAACAGCATTTTCTAAGCGTTGTACCGCCAGTATATTTCAGTAAGAAGTCGACAAAACTAGTGTGTGTTATGCACTTGCTGTGTGCATGGTCCGCTTGAAATAGGTTTGCCATCTGCTGTTTGATTTTTGTGGACCAATAAGAAGTTAAACTGCCGAATACCGAATATTCGGCACCAAACAATTTACATACATGGCCGAATAACAAATTATTCGGTTCTGTGCCGAATAATGGCCGAATACCAAATTATTCGGCCGAATGCTTAACCGAATACCTGTAATTCAAACATGTTTGATCATTTTTCCTTCTTTTAGAAATGTCAGAAGACAATTCCTCACAAACCAAAAACTAAATGCTTAGCTAAACGTTCTTACATTAACACAATTGTATAAATATATACTAAAGAATATTCAGCCGAATACCAACAAATCTAAACACTATTCGGCCGAAAACGGAATATCACTTCGGCCGAATACCGAATATCACTATTCGGCTGAATACCGAACACTTGAATTTTCAGCCGAATAGGCCGAATACCGAATAATTACCAAATATTCGGTGCACCCCTACACAAACATACACAAGTAGGGAAAGCAACATTGCTTCTTGGCCTCCACACTAGAAATAATGCGAGTAATAAATAAATAATAAATCACAACATGGTAAAGGGTAAACAACCCAAACCGTCAGCATTAAAAACTGGCCTTGTGAGGAAACAAGATGCACTAATCTGAGAAAGAAGGACAAGACAACAAGCGGGAAGTCATGGGTTCGAGTCCCAGTTGGGGCAATTGTCTTTTCTTTCTTTCTCAGATTAGTGCATCTTGTTTCCTCACAAGGCCAGTCTTTAATGCACACTGTTTGCTTCATTTACCCTTTACCTTGTGATTTATTCTTTGTCTAAATATATCATTTCCATACAAATACAACTTCAGTTTCTGCTTTGGCAACTGCTGAGATTATCCACCCAAAAAGGAGGGACTCATTTTGCTTGTAAGCCTAGCATAGTTTCTGGCGGTAAAAAAAAATTAGGTTAGATCGAGAGGACTGCTTGCTTCGTTTAGATTTTTAGTCGTGTTTTTAATATTAGTTTTGGATCGGTTTACTCTTCGTTATCAGATCGGATCAGTAAAAACTCGTATTGGCCGACCCCTACTATCGTTGGATGAAATGATCACAGGGACTAGTACCCGGTAGGTGTACATGTGGTAAAAGTACCCCGCAAGCGACAGTAAGCTGCTATTAAAATGTATTATCAAATCGCTCATGGGGTGATCTTCCCGCACGACATGCGTGTCGTGTACCTAGCCCCTGTAGGAATAACCGGCCAAGAGATTGCGCACATGCTACACAGTGAACCATTTGCACAAACATCTGACTTGCAAGTTGCAACCATTCCGTTTGACTGAGTTTTAACTTCGGGGAGCATTTGGACTTCCTCGAGCGGTTACCGACTTCATTAAACCGGCGTACACTTGTAGTGAAACCAGGTTTTAATGCACGCAAATCCGGAACAAATCCTCTAAATCCGGATTTAAATAATAAATACCAGAAAAATCAGAAAATATTCAAAATTAAATCCAAGAAATCCCCACTTTATAAAATCGAAAAAAATTCGAAGTGCTAGTGAAAATGAAAGCAACGGCGCTATTAAATCCAATTTAAATCGAAATACATCGGATGAATGGAAAATCCGGTGGTGTACACTTTTTCTCAAGTAAGTACCGCCTCGGGGGCCAGTCATTTGTCATCATTATCGAACATCATTTGTCGAACTGGAAGGTTATTTTGTTTTGTTGAAAATAGCCTTTTGTACCAAACCCCCTGACTTTTGATCTTACATACATACTTAATATGCAAGACCTGGGTTCACTTTAGCATAGGGATTTTTCGCCCAATAGTTCTGTAATGATATAACATCGGACTGTTATTAAATTCATACATACCTGCGTATTATTTGTAATTATGACACAAAAAAGCAAGAAAATATCTTATAATTTTACCAAAATACACACTTCAAGTCGTCGCTTGTTTGCGTGGAAGCCGCGAGCCACAAGGTTGTCGGCCCCAGAAACGTCTCCCACTACTTCCTAGCAAAAGCTCTGAAAGTAACCTCTGGATCAGTTCTACCGTGGTCCGTCGATCCTATTACTTTCGGCAAAAGTTAATAAAATACTCAGATAGGACCGAATGTAATAAGATCGATGGACGATCGTTTTACCCTCCACATATAAAAGGTTTCCGCAAAAAGAGCGACGCAAATAATTACTACAAATACATACAAAATTAAAGACTGATGCAAAGACTAAAGTTAGTAAGTTAGGAATTCTTTTACTGCCAATATAAAATATGCTGGTAGCAAGAACTTAAAAAAAGATGCTACCAGTAAGCCCGAAAGAATATTTTCTTTTCCCGACTTCAACCTGTTTGGAACTACCTTCCTGCAACCTTGATTTTTGCCATCTCCGTGGTAGATTTTAGGCGGCCTTTACAGTCCTAGGTCTGAGAGTTGCTAACTTAGTTGTGTTGCAGCGCGTTAAAAAAAAGGAAAAAAAACACTTGTCAATGGATAAGTTATACATTAAAAATGAGGGTATATTTTAGTGATATTGGGTTATTTTTTAATTTTTAATCATTTGATTAATAAATAAAAACTGTAATACTTTAAATTTGGAATTTGAGTGTAGCTTACTATTTGCAGTTACAAAATGGCGAGCATGCCGGAGCTAAGTTGGCAGCCCCCTTTCGCAGTTTTGGATACCACGTAAAGTTTGCTGTTTATTTTCATTGTGATTATCCAAATAATATGTTTGGAAGTCTTTGTTGTCTCTATCCTAACATTTTTCTCTTTTTTCACGAGTACAGAAGTGGGGAGATCGTTGTAGAGTTGTACTGGAAACACGCTCCCAACACGTGTAGAAATTTTGCCGAACTCTGTAGACGAGGTTACTACGGGGGAGTGAAATTTCATCGAGTAATAAAGGATTTTATGATTCAGGGTGGAGATCCAACAGGAACAGGCAAGTGCCCATATGACAGATTTAGACATGACCAAAGATCTTGACTAAATGTTTGTTCCTAAGAGTCTGGTTTTAAGTTACATTCTGATCTGACAGATCGTAGGAGCGATGGTATCACAAGGGTGTTACTGTAAACGAGACTAGATGCCTGTACCCACGTCGTAACTTACGCCGATCTAGCCGGTTTCCACATGCGCAAGCGAAGTACTTTACTGGGCTGCATGAAATCAAAACGGCGCCCCCCCCCCC
>JAHWFP010207520.1:0-28428 GCA_023313725.1 Lithobius niger | reverse complement strand
ATTTTTGCATTCCAATTAGGCTGATTCTGTCCCTATTAGGCTGATATCCGCCATTCATTTAATTTTGTTTACTTTAAAAATATTATTTTTTCTAGCTACCGCGCAGGGATAAAAACAGAAGGTCTTCAGGACGACTTTCACTTATTATAAGTTGGCTTTGTTTTCTGGATTTTCTTCAGCACCAAATTAGAAAAAAATACTCTAAATTGGACACGCGAAGGAAAAAATCTTATTTCGTTCGTTTCGCTCGCTTCATTTTTTTTTCCACCCACGGGGCGTTGAAAGAAAGCACTGAAAATGAAATGAGGTAAACTTTTATGTCTTTGTTTATTCAGAATGAAAATTAAATAACGCCTACTGGAAAATTGGAATATTTACAATTCACTCATGAGATCTTAAAGATCTGAGATACGGAAAAGAAGCACGTTTTTCTGAAATTTGTAATGATTTTTCACAAAGAAAAAAAAAGTATAATAAGAAATGATTAAAATTTGTTCTTACGCCAATCTGGATTGAATCTTCAGGATGCGCTTCATTACGCTGGCTTATACGACGCGTTTCGCTACATCACGAGAGAAATTTCCCAAAATGCATGAAAGAGAGATGTTTTTTTTAAAGAATGAATCCACACTGAACGAAATATTCAAATGCATCAGGATAGGAAAGACACAGTAATGATGGAATACCATCATATAGGACACTCACCAAAGCCAAAAAAGAGATTAAAACTATATTCCCGATTATAGGGATTATGGAAAATTAACTCTCGGCGACAGTTTAACACTTCCGGAAATTTGCAACTTTGTATTAGCCTATAATAGAAAGCCTTTTTTTTTTTAAACTCCACATAAATGTGGTGGCATAAATGCGATTCGCGTGGTATAGGTGGGCGAAATCAATACACCACCCAATGTTTAGATTATTACCATTCTCAGAAAGGTCTGTGTGCGTGAAAGTGTGGTTTATGTAATGGTTAAACGACGGCGTTTGGTAACCATGCGTTGTACAAGCCCAAGTCCCTTGAATAGTGAAGCTGTGACATCAACACAAGTTGGTGTGCCGCATTGTTACCGAACAAAGTGGTTTAACAGGCTAACGTCATGATTCCATTGTTACAAGTTAACTTCCGCTCGCATTATTTACACGCTATTATATGTTGCTTGTGACGCGAAAACGGAACTAACAAAATTACCATTTTTGAAAGAAACGGACATCCTAGTAATGTAGTGCAAGGCAAACCTCAACACATCGGTAGACATGTGCAACAACAACAACAAAAAGAAGCCAGCTGTTAAGCCGCCCGCGCACTGAGCGACTTGGCCGCGCGACCAGGTCGCTGCAGCCAACCGTTTATGTAAAACCACGCACTAATCATTTTCATTAGCTGCAGCAACCTGGCCGTGCGGCCAAGTCGCTTAGTGCGCGGGCGGCCTTAGATGCACCTCTACAGCACGTTCGAATTGTGGGTGGAAAACCCAAGTCCAGGAATTAAAATGCAACTGCCCAGCACAAATACTTCGGATATTTCCGTTGTTGGGTGTTGAACTAATTAAATTACGGTGGCTGATGAATTCTAATTGCAGTAGCCTCTAGCGTGACGTTTTAGACAACAGAACACGAAACAAATGACTTAATAAAAGAAATAATAATTTTTAAATATTTCTATTAATTTATTACTTATTACAAGTGTATGTTGCAAAACCTAACCTAATCTACAACACCAGCATTATGCAATTCTTCGATAACCGTACGATTTTATATTTTGTTTCCGTTTCTTGTTAATATTTTTTTTTTAGTTTCCTTGAAGCTAAAAAGACAACTGAGAATCATTGCGTTGAGTATTTCACGAAATATAAATAAAGATATGGACATTTCTTAGGTTTGGCAACACCATTAATTTGCACCTTGGTGTCGTGCAAAGTGCACGTAATGCCAGAGTCTATTTTTCTCTACATGTTATTTTCTGTCAAAGCATTCACTTTACGTAGAAGTGAAGTCATATTTCCTAGGTAATGTTACGGCGATATAAGGACAGGAAATTCGGGGGAGAGAAAGAACCTTGAAACTCATAGGTTAATTTAGAACCTTGACAATAAATGCGAAAGTCTTGGGCTCGATTCCTAGTAGGGGCAGTATAGTCTTTTCTTTCTTTCACAGATTAGTGTACCTTGTATTCATTCTCCCATTCTTTAATTATGATTGTTTTCTTCTTTAACCCTTTGCATTGTGATTTAATTGTATATTTTTTTCCTTGACAATGAACATTTCGAATAACGCCAACTGATTTTTTTTTTTGTCTTAGAAGTGACAAGCCACGATAAAACAAATAAAAAAAAGAGCGACACAGAAAGCCGAAATAGAACCGTAATGTTTCGCAATGACGCGGCGAAAAGTGGAGCACCTTTCATTTATCTTGAGACGTGTGTGAGAAGTAAAGATTTGTTCCGCTTTCCCTGTAATTCCTTGAGACATGTTTGGATCAAAAGATTATACAAGAAAGAACATCCACCAAAGCGTCAGATCCCCGCGCTGTGGACAACACGGAACGTGGCCGTGACTAGTTAGTGCGCCTCAAAATCAGACGCTGTTGGAACGTTCGACGCCACAACGAAAACCACTAAACCTAAACAAGTACAGACACGAACCTATATGAGCCCCATTTGGTTTTCCGTCTTAAAAGTCAAACATAATCTCACCTAAAACGATAACGCACCTCATTTAGCCCACCATTCTTTAACGGGCCATAGAGCAGTGACACGACGTATAGTATTAGAGAGAAACAGAAGGGCGTCATGCTGAAACCGATGCTGCGAAGAGTGATTCTTAGACCTAAAACGCGCGATTTTTGTTGTTGGAGAAAACAACGTTATTTTAAGTCTAAGAAATCTTCTCTTCCGTTGTTTTCCCCTCCATTTTTATGTAGTACACCTTGTAGTTATGCCCTCCCAAACCCATACTAGTGCCAATATAGCGGCAAATGTCACTGCTTTATAAGTGCGTACTGGTCAAGGGTTAACGCGTCAGGCCACCCCCACCCTACACATCCAATAACCCGGTGAAAAATAAATTTTCACTTGATATTTCACTGTTCAAAAACTTAAAACGAAATAAAAAAAACATTTTAGCCAAATTAGCGTCAAAGGTATACATGGCAGCTACGAGACAATTATTGTTAGACTAGAGGAAACTCGTGCTATGCACGGGGCCGGTCACATTTCCCGGGACACATTTCCCGGGACATTTTCCCGGGACATTTTCCCGACGACTTGTCAGATTGATCGACCACTCATGCCTGGCTCCTTTTTGGCTGCAGGTAGAATGGGAGAGTGCATTTTCAATGCGGGTGCGAGGAGGGGAGAAGTGGTTTTCCTTTAGGCCTTCCTTTAGGCTTTCCTTTTAGCCTCCGATATTATTATAAATACCCGCAATGGCACACCCAGAGGAAAACAAAGGTCTTGGGAGTTCTCCCCATCCAAGACCAGTGATGAGAGATAGATATGGGCGATTGTAACCAAACACTACTTTCTTTCTTTTCAGGCATGTCCTCTTTTTCGCTCGTTTTCTGCCTCAATTAAGTTAACGATTAGTTTTGTTCTACATGCTGCTAAAAACCGTATTCTACCCCCACTTATCCTCGGAAAAACATGTAAAGCATTTACGTTGAAAATGAACACATAAATAAAGTGTTTGCTGCCACTAAGAAAATTTCTCGAAATAAGCTCTTTAGAAATCTAAAAGAACACTAAAATTGCTGAAACTACACGAGCTTCCTTTTTAGCACATTTTCATTTCTACGGAATTTCCAAGCAAAATTTCTCGGTATGCGATTTCATAATAGCCCTTTCTGACAACATGTCGGTTACATCGCTCAATTTACGTGGCTTAAACATGACGGAAAGCCAAGTGGACTCGAGAAGGGTAAAATAAATACGGATTCAAACCTATTTACTTTGCCTTTTGGACTTAAATGTCAGACTGTCTGAGCGAAGCCGTGTCAGTTTGGCTCAGCGGTTAGGACTTCGCCATTTGGTTTCAAAGGTCGTGGGTTCACGCAGTCTGACATTTAAGTCAAAGGCAACGTAAGTAGGTTTGCTTCCGTGTTATTTAATCCATTTCAGTTTTGCATTGCTGCCGCTAAAACCTGAAATAAAACGCAGTTAATTTCCATGAACCCCCCTGCCTACCAATTATGTTTTAATAATAGGAGAATAAAGTTTGTAGAATTTCGAGCTTTGCACCCCTGCAAAACGCTAATCAGCACTTAATTAGGGTTCTTGCATGCCTTAGTGCGCGTAATTACCCAACAGCTTTTTCTCGCTCACGCTGTCGGTTTGCACTATATTGTCTGAAATTTGCCTGTTCTTATACACGAAGTAGCAAGGTTTGGCCTGGCAGTTTTCGAACACGGTAAAAACATCGCATATCGCGGTGAACATTATATTTTCAACATATGGCGCCGATTGGGGGTGTGTCGTTTCGTAAAGAAACAAAATATCTACCGTTAACATTCTTCTCATTGTAAAAACGAGGCCAACACGTCATATGTATGCCTCGACCCGATTTTCTACGTCCACTACCATGGTTACAGGTGAACCATCATGTCGAAAGACATAAAGGAAATCCACTGTTAAAGGTGAGAAGCAACCGTCTAATTTACCAGTAAGCAAACAAATCTAGTTAACAAAGCAATTAACATTGTGTGAATACGCCTTTCGGGCGCCATTATATGTAAGCACCTCACAACGAATTCTCGCCAATCGCTAGAAATCACAACAAATCTCGACACGCCATCGGTTTTGGCTCTGTCGATTGGTAAGGAAAGATTCAACACGGAGAATTCAGAAGGGACTACGAAAATAATTCCTGCAGGAGGAATTCTTTTTTCATTGGTCACAGACTAATACCACTAATTGCAAATGTTAACCAAACGATATTATGTATGCCCATCCTGGTATAGGACAATATTCTCTCCATCTCACCTCACTTTCACTAACTATTACTGCATGAATCAGGGTTGGCAGGTTTTTGCCACCAAGTGGTTAAAACCGATTTTTATCATGGTTTTAATCGTCCCTGCAAAAACTGTTTTTGCCACTTGACCCAAAAATACGGTACTTTGAAGCAAAAAAAAGTGTGACCAACAATAGCCAAATGTTGGCAAATTATAAAAGCGCCCTTTGATAATGTCACATCCTTTACTTTGAAAATTCATTTTCACATCTTATACACTTATTTTCACAGTAAAAGATATTCTTCACACAAAATCTATGAAAATTTATGCAACTGACTGTCGAAAACGGCATAGATATTGTGAGAAGAATATCGTTTACTGTGAAAACAAGCGTAGAAGCGGCTTGCTGATGGTTTTTGCCAGGTTTAGCCAGTAACCCGGAAAAAAAAACCCGTAAAAACCATGTGTTTGTCACTGTCCCGGCAAAAAGCGGTACCCAACCCTCTCATGAATAGTTTGAGACGTTGTGCAAACGGGCCCTAGATTTGCGATTCCGGTTTTGGGTAACGCTAACCATTTTTGACCACAGAAATACGTCCCCAAACCGTTGTCATGGAGTTGTTTCCGAACACGTGACGGCTGCAAGCTAAAGCAAACCAGAACTAACAAACAAGACGACCACCTCGACCAGCGGTTTTGTTTGCTCCACGCAGTCCCTTTCTTTGTTCTTTTTCCTGGGGCTTTAGACAACTTGGTTGAGTCCCACTTTAATGACTATGGAGCATGTGATTTGCATGCCAAATAGGTAGAGGTAAGGGAGGCAGTGGGAGGAAGTGGAACAACAGGTGGAAGAAGAAGACATTTCGGGAAGGAAGACTTGAATGCTGAAGGGAATTTGTATTTTGAATGCAAAAATAACTTAATAGAATATGGTAAATATTGAAGTTTGGTTTGGTGACGCAAGCAAACATTTTTACCGATATTTTAAGAACGCACAACTCCGAGAGAGGTTTCATATACTGTACGATCTGATGATTGTTAACCTCATGCACAAAATTTGTATTTTTAGGTTGATTTTTGTCATCTGTGTAGGCCTAGGGATCTAGTCTAGGCCGGACGATCCGAAAAGTGCCGAAATCTCAAAGTCATATCGCCTTTACAGCCTCATAGATTGGTCTCGATTCGTCTATAAAATCGAGAGAAATCTCGATGCCAAACTAAGAGAAGAATGGAGCCTACATTGTGAACTGGTATTTGTTTGTTCATTCCATAAATTTCGTTTTCTCGTTTCGTAAATTCGAATCTCGTTTCGTAAATTCGCTAATGGCTTATTTCCAATCTTAGTTTTGTATTATTTCCAGCAACTTGTGCGTATTTTAATTTGTTTGTGTTGGGACGACTTAACCTGCGTACTAATAATACTACAGACTTTTCTGAATTTCATTGTTAGCTGCCCTGTTAAACTTGATAATTAGGCTACACGTGCAGTAAGCACACGTATTAATTGAGTCGTGACGTAATGCCTGAATTAAGTCACGTTAGCTTCTAAAGAATTCTGCTAGGGATCTTTGTGTAATGTTGTCTTCCAGCACACATCCAGGTTACCCAGCAACGTTCATTGTCTGTCCTTAACGAATAGAAGGCAAGTTGCCTAGTTACTGGTTTATTCCAGCTTTCGCATTTTACCTCTTAACAATTCCTAGTAACCTTTACCGATCTTTTGTAGTAAAAAAGTTCACCGAGTTATACCGTTATAAGCTGGAACACAGCTTCAGTGTTGGCATACATTCCTCGTTCTTAAAAGAAGTTCAGCATTCTCAAATACTCCTCCTCCCTAACAGCACTTCAGCATTTTGCCTAGCACTCCTCCTTCCTAACAGAACTTCACAGGGCCGTAGCCAGAATTTTTTTTAACCCACAGCGGAAACCAATATTGCCACGTGTTGTAGTGTATCACAGAGAACAATGATCACAAACTGAATACCGCACATTAACTGATTTTTCTTCATCGAACTTTTCAACTTTTTACCCACAGCGGCCGCTGTGAATACTGTGGGCTTGCTACGGACCTGGAAGTCCAGTATTGTCAAGCACTACTCGTTCGTAGCAGAACTTCAGTATTGTCAAACAATCCTCGTTTCTAACAAAACTATAGTTTCTAAAAAAGCTTGTTAAGATAAATGTTCTCGTCAAATTCTGTGCATTAGATAAAGAATAAAGGCACCCTTATAAATCGAAACTTGGAGAACGCCATTAACTTCAAATTTAACCACCAAAAGGTTTAAAAAAAACTTAATTCGGAATACGTGGCTATACAATTTGCCACGTATTCTACGAACTACGACAAAAATTAGGCATTGGCATTGGCATTGGCATTGGCAAATGTCGCAGTTCCTCCTTTGATAATGAAGCCAGAGCTGCCCCAACCATTTTTTTTTAATTCAGCCAACTTCATATTTTGAGTGACGTTTTGGGAAAATTATGCTACCACGCGGTCACTGATGCATTAATCCCAAAATAGCAAGTCTATGCCTGGAAACAACACTTAGCACGTCTACCTGAAAATAACATATTTTGACGGATCCGCGCAAGTTGTTATTTTGTTTTCTAGACTTACTGCCAACTCAAAATCTTGAAATTCATCAACGAAAATTACTTCTTTTTTTTTTTACCAATCAAAACAACGTCGAAGTCGGGACGGGAATCATTTTATTTCTGGATTTAGAATGAAAATGGCAACAAAAAGATTATTATTACAGACTTTCTTGTATTATAATGATTTGAGGATAATTTCGTAGAATTTTCCCCGATGACGTGCGTATATACAAAGACCGCAGCCAAATCTTTTCGTCATTGAAGCCCTGATGTAATTCGACCCAAAATTGAACTGATTTCTGGATAAAGACTTATTCGATTGGCTCTTAGAATGTCATGACGAATTCAGGCATCCAATGTTTATGGAAAAGAAACTCAAGCCACACTTTTGTTCCTGCTAATGTTACACTTGTTTTATAGATAGCACACTACATTTCGACTTCGCTAGTTGGTGTGCTGGTGACCTTCAAACAGACGCACAAAACCAATAGGAAAGTCAAGAAAATAACCACCCCCTTACCTCCCTATGTAGTCAATAAAATTCTTTAAGTCACTGGTCAGGTTGCAACTTACATTGCATTTGTACCATTAACACACGGAGCAACGATTGGACGAATGTATTGTTTAGGAACGTATGGCACGTCAGTTGGCATACCGGAGATTAGAAAGCCAACTGAGATATCGTATTCTAACTAACTCTAGCGGAGCAAAGTTCGTGGCGCCCTCAGACGTTTGCTGCGGCTACTAAACGTAAAGAATACATGACGGCAGGACTAGGAACATTTCTGAATTTGATTAATGTGTCTAGAAAAATTAATTTCAACGCAATTCTTATTTTCTGTAATTATCCTTTAATTTATATTTTTTATTAAAAAACACTACACGAAAAGAGTACGGACAATGTCAAAGTGAAACAAAGAAAGTACAAGTGAAAAAAAAAAGAAATTGAGAAACAAAAAACAGAGCCATCCTTATTTACAACGAAAGCATTCCTCCAGTTTCATTTCCAAGTCACATTACTGCAGACATTTTGTGGTTTTTGTATGCCCAATCTTGTTTGCATTCTAAATATTTTGTTTTTTATAATTAGTAACTATTAGTGTTGCTGGTTTTGGTTTCTAACCATGATTGCATATCCATAATATGCGTATTTGAGATATAATGAATAAAATTGTGTAAAGTGCACTTCTGCTTTGTCGTAACCAACAGTACACACAATGTTTAGACTTTTAGCTGCAAAGCAACTGGGATCAACCTTAATGCTAATTTGATCAAAAACAAAATCCACAAGTGTGCAAGAACCCGCCAAGTTTCAACCAATCAAAGTAGTGATATCAGAACAAAAATGGCTGCCAGGAAGTTGCTACATTACAGTTGCCAAGTTGATCCCACCGAGTATTAGATCAAAGGTTAAATTAAAAACCTGGCAGTTGCTACAATTCATAAATTTTTCATTTAACGTCATAAGTAATACTCAGTGGGATTAGCTTGGTAACTATAATGTAGCAACTTGATGGCAGCCATTTTTGTTCTGATATCACTATTTTTATTGGCTAAACCTTTACGGGTTTTTTCACCCTTGTGTGTTTTGTTTCTGATATCACGTATTTTGTATTTTGTTTGTTTGTTGCATCTTATTTTTGCCAATGCCTAGTTTGCGGTTTAATCGTTTTTTTTTTTAACTGAGCGTGCGTTCTTATGCGCATTTTTACTGTGCATTTTTGATAATGAACTTGTGCTCAGTTGCCTGTTGTTTTGATTTTTTAAATAAATAAAGGTGCTTTTCAAATGTGGACTGGTTTGGCGAAAATCTAAAAGTTCGCTACGCATTTTAATGCATTTCTTATGAATAGGTTGCAAGTGATATACTGCCACAAACAATTACGGTGCGTCAGTTGCATTTGAACAGTATTCTTGTCACTCTGACGGAATAAGCGGTCTCCTTTATTAAATAAGCAGTGTTATTCATACAACTCAAATAAAAAGACTAATGAAATTTATTCGGAGGGGCCGCCGCCCACTTAAAACTCAAAAGGGTTTAACGAGCGTTAACCACTCCTGGTCATCTGCCCGAAGCCCTAAGGCCCTATGTTTGCAACAGCCAGATTCCCAGGCAGTCATCCACCCAAGTATCAATCCAGCCCAATGCTCAAATTCAAAACTCAAAACTCAACTTAAAACTCAACTTACAACTCAAAGCCAGTACCATCAACAATAATTAGCGCGTCCATTGTATCGACAATGTTCTTGTTGCCGATTATTTGCTGTAATCAGTTCCAATTGTTACTAATCTACACATATATATATATATTTATATATATAATACGAAGCAGGCGGCCAAGTCACCGGCCACGCCATTTCGTTGTACAATCAAGTACCCCACCCTGTAGTACCATCTGTTGACGGGATTCACCTTCAAATTCGGGTTGAGGCACTTTTCCAACGTCTTCGAAAGGATGGCTCCACTTACCAAACCTGCCATGTCGCCGTCTATTGACGGCCTTGGACTACAAGTTCGGGTTATAACACTTTTTCCAAAGTCTTCGAAAAGATGGCGCCACTTACCAGACCTGCTGCACCGATTTTGGGTTCGTTTTTTGGTATTGTTGTGGTACCAAAGCGGCCAACAAAGTTTTAGTCGCGTGGACTGTGCCATTGTCGGCGTTTGAGCTAATAAAAAAAAAAAAAACCCGCGTCTACTAAAACAGTCAACTTTAAACCAAACGACGATTGATTCTTAATTTCGAGGCGCCTCGAAATTGGCAGCCTGATACGATGGAAAGGCGCATTTATTTCCTAAATGTTCACTTCCAGAAAGGAGTTGAATTGTTTTTAAAGGGTTTAAAGGGTTTAACGAGCGTTAACCACTCCTGGTCATCTGCCCGAAGCCCTAAGGCCCTATGTCTGCAACAGCCAGATTCCCAGAAATTGTTTTTAAGTGGGCAGCAACAATCGTTCCTTGCAACAATGTCGGCATGCACGGTACCAAGGTGAATTGTTTCAAAGGATTAACTTAAACGTAGAGTTACCTGCTTACTGAATGCTGGATTTCTCAGGGTTTTTTTTTAGCCTTCAGTCAAACACACGCCAGCGATTTTCCGGGGCTGCACCAAAGGGAGAATGTCACGGGGCGACATTTTCGGGGAGGGGGAGGCGGGCAAGCGTGTATGCGGGGAGGGGGCAGGAGTGTGGAGATGGGGGGTTAAAGTAATTGTGGGGGAGATGGATATGTGGGAGCCATTCACATGTTCGGTCATCGGTTTGATAAATTTAAAACCAAAGACCAAACACCTGGAGGGAGGCGAGGGGGGGGGGCGGGGGTGCGCAGCATGCGCACGGGCACAACTAGTTAACTAATAAAGAGTGTTAATAATTTATTTTGATCAGGTGGTGTCTTCCCAACATACATGAAAATAGCATTAGAAATGATTATACTGCTTTTAGTAAACGCCTCCCGAAACGTCAAATCATATAATAGACACATATTGGAGTTAAAAGTTTCCTTCATTTGTATCTGTCGCCTAAATTATTTTGTATGAGCGGAATTAGTCAGTAGCCAGTGTAGTAGTAGTTGTCTGAAATCATCGATCTTCACCTCCTTTTCTCACATTGAATGACAGTTTATGCACTTGATTCAAATACAACTATTGCTTGTAAGGGCACAAAACCAGCCCATTTTCAACAAATTTCAAGCTGTTTCGCCGCATAGGTATTTATCCTCACCATTGTGAAATAAAATCAGCCCTGGTTTCTGTTAAAGTACCAAAACTAGTGGCCACCATGCAACAATGATGGAACTGAACAATGGCTTTCTTACTATGAAGTAAGTCAGCCGGATGACGCAAGCGTGGCCGGATTTCTTCAATGCACTTGCAGCAACAACAAAAAAAAAATTCATACATAAACCCATAAGGGTAAAGGGACCCATCCAGTTTTCGCCATCGAAGTAGTGCTGTCAGAGCCAAAATGGGCGCTACCAAATTTGTGGTCCGAACCGTGATCACTTAAGCTAAACTGACAATCACCGACGTGTCAGTTAAGATTGAGTGATCAGGGTTGGGACGGAAAACCTGGTGGCAGCCGTTCTGGCTCTGATATCCCTACTTTCTATGGCGAAAACTTTATGGGTCCCTTTACCTTTATAGGTTTTTTTTTTTGTATAACATCACTCCTTTTGGTTGTTTTATGGTGATGCTTCATGTAAGTATTGATTGTGAGCTCCTTATAATCCTAAATCGTTTTTGAACAGCCTGAACAAAATCGTCTCTTTCGTATAATTATTAAACAGTTTAGTGAGATGAGATGATTTATTTATTTTACATAAGTTGCAATTGCAATATAACATTTCGATTTAATTGTGAAACGGAAACAATAAGTAAAAAAAAATGTTCAATTATTTTGTTCTGATTTTGGCAAAAAGTGCATCATTTAACCTTTCAAATAAGAATTTATTAGTTTCAATACGTTTATGCAATAATTTAAAAGAAACAATTTTTATTTTTGGTTCTTTAGCATTTACCAACAATTTTATTTTATTTACTGCACTTTAAATTGACACCAGTTCATAAGCATCCGCTCCTCTGTTAATAAATCATTTAGAAACCGTGTGTTATTTTTAATTAAAGCATCATTAAATAAAGGTTTCTTTTAAACCAAAATTGTTCTTCTTGAATAATAGATTTATTTTTAAGCCTCTAATGTTTCTTATATTTAAACCAGTCTTCGGTACATCTACCTAAACGGTCTTACGTTTTATACTTTTAATAATAAATTTTAAATATTGCTCTGGCATTCAAACGTGTAAATTCTTGCATATTCTTTTAATTCTTCCAGGAGTAAAGTTTTCCGGCTGTCGTCTTCACTGATAAATAATCTCTTAATCCAACTTAAGCAAATTGCTTCGACGAAAGAAGGAACATCAATCATTTTTAATTCCCCTTTTGAAAAATCTGTAAACTCTTTCAAAATATTTAAGTCATCCATTTTCACGGTGGTGTAGGGTTGTCCATAACGTGAATAAGTTTAAACAAAGCTAAACTTTTGACTACATTAATTTTTCAGAAAATTGTAAGACTCCTGCATTCCCGGTTAGCTAAAAGTGATTTCATATCGTTCAGTTTTTCTGCATACGTTGCTTCCACTGTCTGCTGAGAATTTTTTTTTGTAAATGGAATCCCAAGGATTTTTGTTGCTTCCTTGGTCTAATCCAACTTTAAATCTTGGCATATTGGATGTTCTTTCTTCAACTCCAATACACGTTGTGGCACATTTATTTTCGTTTATTTTTAAGCTGGCAATCTGTTCAAAATCTTTCAATGATTTTAAAAGAATTCCTCAATGATTTTTCAGACCCATCCAAAATTAGCGTATATAGTATCGTCCGCATACTAGTCCAATGGCAGATTATTTATATGCTTAGCTTGATATCCAAAATTTCATTGTTATTGATGATGTTGTCCGTTAGAAATTGTGCTCCCAAAATGAACAGATGGGTCGATAAAGACTGATCGCCTTATCTCAATCGCTGCGTAAATTCCGGAAGTTCCAGATGAGAAACCATTGTTAATTTATACAACTTTGTATATCATTATGAAGGACTCTAATCCAACTCATAAATTATTCACCAAAATATAACTTTTCCGACACAAGTTGAATAAACTCCCAATTTACTCTGTCAAAGGCTTTTTCAAAGTCTAGTTGTACTAATAAAAATTTTCATTTTATTTTTCTCACTGTAGTTGATTAAGTCAACGATAAACGTAATATTTTGTTAAATAAAACGATTTTCATACATCCTTTTTTGCTCCTTCCTTATAATAGGCTATTTGGTAATACTACTATTTCAATGCATCCCGGACAAATTGTATAGTCCACAACGCAGTGGGCCTCCAATTTCCCATTAATTTTCTATTTGCATCAGGTTTTGACAAATGGTTAACTGTTGCGCATTTTTGAGTTGAAGATAAACTATACATATTTTCAAATCATAATTTCATGCATTTTTCAAATTTACTCTCAATTGGTGCCAAAAAAGAGCATAAAATTCTTTAGGGATTTCATATTTCACAGTTCTCTTGACAAATCCTCTAATACGCCTATTTCGGCATTTAATTCAGTCTAACGACATTCATCACAAGCTTTTTCTCCTCGATGTGTACAAATCTCAGTATCACATTGGAATGATGTTTTTAGTCAGTATTGTTTAGCTTGTCATTCTTTCGTGGCAGTTGAAGAACTGCTGTAATACTCAAGTTATTTCCAATTTTGAGCTTTCCTTTTAATATATAGTTTTTACAATTTCCTATTAATCTTCATCACTCTTCCTTGGCATAATTTAAAAGAAACATCAGCAGATATGCGAGTGGAATATATTGCAGTGGTCAACTTCGTTAAATCTTTAATAATTTGTCTTTCAAGATCGGGTTTCATTTTGTGGCATCACCTCCTTATTTTATGGCGGCGATTTCTGTTGATAAAAATTCATAAGTTTCTTTCACGCTTTATACCTCCTCCTTCACGGCTTTCAAAATCAGTTTTGACAGCTTCAAGCGTATAGACAAAATTACGTCCAACCCATCACTATGTTTTCAAGCGCTCGCAATAGCGTTTGTTTTGAATGTCGCTTAGGCTGCGGCCAGTGGCCACTCTCTCTCGGAAGTATCTTCTGTATTTTAGGCTTTTAAAGACCAAACCAGACTGGCTGCACGCGGCTGCAACGCGACGCGGGATGATGTTGGAAAGACGTCAAAGTTGGTCGATAAACGAAATACCAACGATATGATTGCAGCAATTTTGACCTTGTAGGCACGTAGTCATGCGTCGCTTCGCATCAAATTTTCTTTCTGCCTGGTTAAGGCTTAAAACTATGAATGGAAAAATTCATGATTTTACGTTTTTCGTAGTTTCGTTTTCGTAGACTACTTGCGTCAAATACACTTCTATATTTTCTTTTCGCTCCTATCCATTTACCTTTTTGACAATAATTTGGCAGATCCTAAATGCTGTCTTCCAGGTGAAAAAGCACGAGTTCAGCAAAGACACAACTACGCTGAGACCGCCAGTGGTCACCTGTTTCAAGTTTGTAATTGTTTGTGTGTAGCTTTCTTGTATTATTTTACGTTAGTAGACGCAGTTATAAGGTCCAAGGGCGCTACTAAGTTCACGAAGGCGGTTAGTTAGTTTCTTTGGAATAGAAAAACCGTCTACGCCTTTAAGTGTGTCAGCAGACGAGCCACACCTCTTCGAAATCTAAAAGTCACTTCAGTCCAGATGGTTGCTTCGTGTTTTAAAATGCCAATTATTATTAGCGCATGAAGGAACCATTCGAACGAAAACGGTGTTTGGATTTAGGGAGGTATGGCGCTCTAAGTTGACGCACTAAGAGGAACTGAGTGTGACAATTATTGTTGAAATTTACTTCCCCAAATCTAACCGTCATATCCGAACAAATGGTGGCTTCGTGTGTATCACAATAGGCGTTGCGTGTATCACGAAATTTTTTTTTATATAGAAATTTAAGAATTTTTGTGATTTTGTATTAATTTTGTTGAGTTTTATTTTAAGCAAAGGAGGGCGTAATTTTCATCCTTACTTGAGGTTTCGTGAGCAGGAAGAAGTCCAGGGAGAGATGGACAGTTGGACACACCAGGGGGTTATAACAACGATATTGCCCAGAATAGGCTAAAATAGTCCTCATAGATACTAAAAGTACCCAAACTTAGGTTAAACAAGACGGAAAGCCAAATGGGCTCGAGAAGGGTTAAATAAATAGAGATGAAAACCTATTTGCGTTGCCTTTTGGGCTTAAATGTCAGACTGCTGAGCGGGGAATTGAACCCACGACCTTTGAAACCAAATGTCGTCGTCCTACCGCTGGCCGTGTCGGTGGCTCAACAGTAGGAGTAGGACCTTGGCATTTGGCTTCACAAGTCGTGGGTTCGATATCCCGCTCAGGCAGTCCTACATTTAAGTCCAAAAGTCAACGTAAATAAGTTTACAACCGCATTTATCTAACTAAAAGAACCTGGTAGTCACTCACAGTAGCCTGGCCGGCACCGACAATTGTTAAATCTGGACCTTCAGCACACCTACTAATGAAGACAAGATATCGTCTGCTATCGTAAAAAAAATTTTTTGCTACAGCTATCTTCTACGAACCACGACTGCATTTAAGTCCAAAAGTCAACGTAAATAAGTTTACATCCGCATTTATCTAACTAAAAGAACCTGGTAGTCACTCACAGTAGCCTGGCCGGCACCGACTGCCTGGCACTTTGCCATCTTTTCCTCTTAGTCACTGACCTGGTCAACTCTTCTTACCACACGGACACCACGACTAACATTGACAATTGTTAAATCTGGACCTTCAGCACACCTACTAATGAAGACAAGATATCGTCTGCTATCGTAAAAAATTTTTTGCTACAGCCATATTCTACGAACCACGACTGCAATAGCAGGAAATTGGTCCGCTGATTTACCTCTTTGTTGCTATCAGAAATACAAATAACGACGCAGCATTGGGCACCGTTTCGGAGGGTGGGGGGGGGGGAGGGATACCAGGATACATTTCGCTAACAGCAAACTCGGAGTTTTAAAATATTGGAAATGGTCATCGCTATCGGAAATCATGGATTCCCTACGGAGATGGTAAGAGGGTTATAGGAAAAGGACAAATGCCGTTGGCCTCTTACCCTCATGAGATATACGAGAGAAATGTTGGTAATAAATTAATATTGGATTGAAGATTTGTTAAGATTAACAAGTTGATCATTCTGTAGATAGGCCCACTGTTGAACAGAATTAAAGGATTATCGTTGTTTACTTGTTTGCGTTTCTCGTAGATACAGTATAGTTAAGGAGAAAAATGCAAAAAATTAACAAGAAAAACTGACTAAAGTAACTGTATTCTCTTGTTTTCTCACTATGCCTTTCTCAAATCTTAGGCTTTAGGTCTTGTATGCTAAACATACGCCAATATTTCTACAAATATGGTTTTTTTTAAACCTTGGATGATTATCTTGATGGCGCATCTTAATAAGCATGGATAATTTTTGGAACTTAAGCCATAAATCTCTTTTTAAATTGTAATTGCTTACAGAAAAGTTAACCCAAGCAGAACTCCTGTTTAATATCTGCAATACCTTCGTTACCAACCAACGCAACACGCTCCACTAAACAAACATCAACAGATTAGACCTGACAAATAGTTGTTGGAATTCGTGAATGGGCGAGGCATAAACAATAGTCGTCCCCAGACTGGGGTAAAAGCTCACGAGAACACAAACACTGAAAGAATTTTAATTTTCAGCACTTTGTTAATATCTTGTTCACAAATGGTTAAAACAGTAAAAACAGGGAGGGACCAGCACTTACTACATTATCTGGTGGTGGCCATATTGGCAGTTACCAATGTGTCCACCACCTGATAAAGTTGTAAGGGGGTGGTTCTTTCGTGTTTTACTGTTTTCTTCCATTTGTGAACAAGACACCAACAATGCTGAAAATTAAAAATCTTGCAGTGTTTCTGTGTTTTCGCGAGCTTTTGCCCAGTCTGGGGAAAACCATTGTTTTTGTAGAACTGACACTCTACAAGATTCACATACACATTCAGTAAATCAGTATAGAGCAGTGACACGACGTAGTATTATTGTATACAACTCTACGCTGGAGCCTTAATGGGTTAGCTGCAAGGGGCACTGCAGAGAGAAACAGAAGGGCGTCATACTGAAGCCGATGCTGTGAAGAGTGATTTCCTAGACCTAACACGCGCGATTTTTGTTGTTGGAGAAAACAACGTTATTTTAAGCCTAAGAATTCCGCTCTTCCGTTGTTTTTCCCTCCATTTTTATGTAGTGCACCTTGTAGTTATGCCCTCCAAAACCCATACTGGTGCCAATATGGTGGCAAATGTCACTGCTCTATTGACCAAGATCTTCCGGTTGAATTAGGAACAGAATGAGTGTAAACAGGTGAGTACTAGTTACAGACTTCCACGGATGCAGATTGATGCAAAACCTACATTTCGGTTTTGAGTGTCCGCCGGGAAAAAAAATGAAGAGGCCTACCGTTGCAACGCTGGCCTTTTCAGAGAACAAAAGAAAGGTGAACGTACCTCAATATAGGGCAGTGACACGACGTAGTATTATTGTATATAACTCTATGGTGGAGCCAGTTACTGGATTAGCTGCAAGGTGCACTGGTGGGGGAAAAGAAGAACGTCTTACTGAAGCCAATGCTATTAAACTGGATTTCTTAGACCTAACACGCGCGATTTTTGTCGATTTGTTGGCAGTTGCTGACATTTTTAAGCAAGTGGAATCTTTATTTTCCAATTACAACCTAAGCAGCATAAGGGATTGGAGAAAACAACGGTTTTTTAAGCCTACGAAATTCCACTCTCAAAGCACTGGCTTGACTAGAAGTGCCGTTGTTTAACCCACCATTTCAATCTAGTGCCCCTTGCAGGTATCTCTCTTGTAGCAATATGACTCACTTAACGCTGCTCTATACAAGACAGTAAACAGAATTATGCAGTGTATAGACTTGTGTTCGAAATACTAGATTTTGAGAGAGATGGGAACAAACAGAACAGAGCCCTTAATTACTCAATTACCACCCAGATAAAGAATCACGAACAGAACTTTAAAGAGACAGTTGTAAGGTAACCTTTCTATCGGAAATAAGTTAGACTTAGTTAACGCCAAAGGGATGGAAAAACTTCCTAAGCTAACCTGTATCCCAACCCGAGGTTTCTCCTTGCACAATACGTAATACGTTGCTGTACCTACCTTCCCTCTCATGGTACAACCTTCCCTGTATCCTGGATACAAGTTACGGGAGGTTTTCCGTCCCTGTAACGCAATTTGTTGACAGGCGAAAATTGTGGCAGAAATTTTATGAAATCCAGGCAACCTAAACTGCGCTACAAGAAATCTGCTAATTAATTATAACAGTCCAGTAGTTGACGGCATTGACTTGGTTTTCATGAGCCGCCTTTGAAAAAATCCATGTTGAAAACAATTATTTTAAGAACTTCGAAGTGGAGGAAAGTAAACACATAACACAGTAGTGTTCTCAGTAGTCTACAAATGGCTCAGCAACCTCTTTGCAGCAGAATTATACAGGCGCCTTTCCAACGAGTGTCAATTTTTATGCAAAAATATACCAAGTTAAGTTTTCTAAGTTGAGTTGACGAATGGAATTAGTCAGGTGATGTTCGACAACAAGAAAATCCTTCGAAATCAGACTACTTATGACATGTGGTACAGCCGGCGTTTGACTGAATCAGGAGCTTAGTTCGCCATTTTTAATTTATAACCAACGTATTGCAGTCAAAATTCGACCGTTTGTCATCATTTCCTGCACCCAACTTATTAGCCAACTGAGCTACCATAACAAGAAAAACTTTAATTTTTCTATTTTTGTCATAAGGTAGAACGAAAATTGTAGTACGAAATTTTATATTACGAAATACACCGAGTTTGGCGGTATAATCCGTTGTAAACTTGCACAGAGCCTTAAAACTGTCCACCTGCATTCCAAGTTCTAACTGAACTCTTTCTAAGATCCTCGTGAAATAAAATTAAGTTACGTTTCAGATACTTTTTTTAAAACTGTGATTTAGTTTGTTTCAGATACTTACGGATTAAACACACTTATAAAAACATGCGTAAAAATATATAAGTAAAAAATACTTGCAAATGTAACATTTTAATTCTGCAGGTTAAGTGCCTGAATCAAGTAGGCTAGAGACCGAATGACGTTTTTCTTTTCGCCCAGTTATTTTCTTCGTCACGTTCAGACATCCTAAAATCCCGACAGTTCTCCTTAATAGCCTAAAATCCTTTTGATCCAATTCCAGTTGCGAAACGAGCGTCCCGCAGTTAAAAAAGTAAAACGTTTACGTGCAGGATTATTACAAGTCCGCTTGGCATCGAAAGCTTCAATGTAAGAATTGGCGACCCTGGACTTCACTCAAATCTTAATGATCAAATTGCAGCCACGTTGGTGAGATTTCATTAGACATGCAGATGTAGCCTAGAGCGTCGATGTAACTGTACTTCGTAGAAAAGTACATCCGATTATTATATGTTGAATTATTTTTCATAGCTCATACGATAATTAACCCAAACGCATGACCCTAGCGTGCTTAACACTCTATGAATCGCTCAAGCAATCAGTTACTCGACCAATCACTATAATATAGCCTGCATATGTTTCACAGTACATTGATGCAAAAAAAACAAAAAAAAACGCCTTACTAGCATTTTGTAGAATTCAGCATGTTTCTCCTTAGGGTCGGGGGGTGAGGTGGAAGAGCCTGTAACCCCATCCCCCCCCCCCCCCCCCCCCACACACACACACTCCGATATAAGCATTCTTTCTCTGTATGATGCTCAAATAAGATGATACTTACGCAACAGATGAAAAAGTTTACTTATTTTCCCCGTACAACACAATTTACCGACTGATATATTAATAACATCATGTTTCATGAAAGGTTTAGACGTAATTAGCCTGAAATAAAACTGACAATCAAGAAAACTGCTTCACGAACAAAATTGATTCAAACCATCAATAATGGAGGCCAATTATCGTAATATCAGCAGCTGGTCGCCCATGTAATCATCGTATTCGAAAGATGGAGCAATAATTATAATTATACATTTGTTGGTCGTTAGAAATAATTGAATATCAACGGATCGTGCTCCGAAATCATCTGCTCTATCATTATTAAGTTGCGATATTAAATTTACTTTTGAATTCGCTTTGACCGCCTCCGTACGCCCTCTTTATGCAATGATGTCGTAAGCTAACACTGATTGGCTGTCCCCCGTGGTCCGCGTGGTTTGTTTTTCCTGTATAACGTTGCTGTGATACGCAAAGCATCCCACACAACGCTGCCCGTTTTTCTGGAAGAACATCATGCTAACACAGGCTGAAAAAACCAAAAGCTATTGGTTTTGTAATCCAGCACCACGATCAATTTTGTATTTGAATCGGTGGTCCTATGGTTCAATTGGTCCTAACATGTTCCACTCATTATTAATTGGAAAATAAAGAAGATAATGTTTTGTCCATTGACGTCAGTCCAAGTTTTACACAGCCTGTGATACTGATAGCCATTACGACGTTACGGCTTATTTCTCTGCACTTTGAACGATGCTGTAAATACTAGCTCATCCTCCACTGCACATCGTCTAGGTGTAGTATTTCACCAACCAAGAATACCTCTTGCACGCAAAGCACATATCGTAACCAGAGTGGTTAGTTTTAGACCACAGTTCTTTGGGTCGACTTAAATGAGGATACACAACGGCTAATGGCTTAACGTATACGTTTCTGATCGAATCCTGCTGTTGAAATGTTACAAATGCAGACGCTTAAATATTCCCAATTTCGTTTGTCTTGAATACATTTTATATGCGTAATTTAATATTTAGCAGTTAATCGTTTTCGTGTCTTACCATGAGCGAAAAAAGCCAACAAATTAACTGAACAAAAAAATGCTTCCCCGTTTAGATATAAAACATTAGAGCTCGTATCCCCATACTCACAGCCGTGAAGGTGCACGAATAAAAACGGATTAGAGTTCACTCGAGTTCACTCGAGTTCACTATAATTTGAACTCTAATTTGCAAAACGTAAGCCCACAAACACATACAAAATAGACGCCACAAACAGCAAATTGCTACAAAATTGAAAGATAAAAATGCATACACAAAATGAACACGTAATTGCTCAAACGAACTAGAAATAACCACCTCAAACGACCTGCAAACACAAACATAGGCAAAAAAATTGCCTTAACTTGGAGTCTGCTTGTTTCACAATAAATGCACACATACCCATTCACACGAAACAGACTTTCTTTCTGACATAACAATTGATCAAAAACAGTCCTTGTTCCCTGGTATTGGAGTTAAAATTATAGTTCGTTGCGTTCGAGTGAATTCTAATCCGTTTTATTCGTGTACCTGGCTGTGAGTATGGGGATACGAGCTCTAATGTTTTTGTTTCTAAACAGCGAAGCCGTTTTTTGTTCATCATTTACATTTCCACGACGTCTTTGTGTACGGTCCCTAAATGATAATTTAAACAAAGAAACAAAATTGAATTGAAGCGAAACGCCATCCTCGGTCTCATAATTGAGAAGCTGATTATGCGTCATCCTAGTATTATTTAATTAGCGGTTACACTTGTCTAATTATGATTACTTTCTTTTTTGGACATTAGATGCTAACACGTTCAACTAAATAGTTAGGACAATGCAACAATTGTGGAACAAAAGCTGAAGCAGCTAGATCTCAGTTTCCGTTCGTTTCTTTTCCTGGAAGCGGATTAACAAAACTAGAGATGGTGTGTGATTAACGTCAAACTGTGTCAACATGCACGAAATTGACAAAATGTGCAATGAGTAATACTGCCGTCTATGTTACACCATACTCGTGTTTCTCTAAATCGCTCGATGGAAAAGAAACATATACGGTTTGACTTTGAGTTGGACTTTAATACGGAGCGAGGGGTAGAACTTTGGCCTTTGGTCGCAAAGATCGAATTTTCAATTCCCGCTCAGGCAATCAGACATTTAAAAGGACATACCTTCTCGCTGTATTCGAGCAGCCTGCGCTAAGTAACATCGTAACATTTACATAGGTAAGAGTAAATGTACAAAAACCTTTTGTCACGATGCAAAAAATTGGAAATGAATGTCTTTGCAACATTTACGCATGTCTGAATTAATGTGACAAAAGTGAGCTGTACTGGAACGCCAACCTGGAGGCATGTACCTTTAAGTCCAAAAGGCAACGGAAATACATTGATTTGCATCTGTTTTAATCATCAATATTTATTACCGCCACTGTGCTGACGGTATACATTTTACCGAATTGAATTTGTAAAAAAGACAACAAACAAACGCACATAACGTATACCGTGCTAAACCTCCAAACATGTTCATGCAAATAAACCCCGTCGTTGCTGAAAAATTAACGTATTACTTACTCCCAGTTGAATTGTGGATTATTCTGTAGTAATTTATTTCACGTTTTAATATCTAACGCGTTACTAACTTGGAGTCTATTCGCATTTTATAAAATACTTTACTGTTATTAGAATGCATTTGGCAGCTGTATGCGATTCTTTCTCTGGAATTGTTTATACCACGCGCCATGGCTGTTTGCTGTGACGTGCGTATCACGTGACTGGGATAGTCCAATCAGACGGCCAAACAGCCGTTGTTCTCGTTCGTCATTGGCTAACTCATGGTGACGTCACGGCAAACAGCCATTGCGCATGGTTTAGATCAGTTATTGCCACAGCCAGCTGAGAGTAAGTTGCTTGCTCGTAAATGCAAATCAGGGAGAACTTATTTTAGAAACCAATAGCTTTTTTCTTAAATATAATATTTGAGTGGACAATTTCCAATCAACTTATTACTATCATAGACAGACCAGTGGCAATAACTATTAAATATGTCCTTTTACTGTTTTTTTTTTTTTTTTTTAATATGTGATCACCAATGACCGTACGCGAGCCTCACATCCGATGACCGTGATTCGCACGTGTGACGTCATTTTTAACCAAGCATTCCAGCCTCGAGTGGAAAAACAACACGGCTTTTAAAAATCTGTACAGTTACCTGTCACACACATGCACGTGTTAGGGGACGTTTACGCAACCACTCGCTTTTGCATTCTCGCAGCTATAGAAGCTAGAAATCATCTCAAATTCGAACATGGCGGCAGTTTTATGTCTGCCGCCTCGCCACGAAAACAGCAAATAACGTGAGTTCAGAAGCGTTTGGGAAAATTGTTTCGTCATGAAGAATTCTTTATATTATTGGCACGGATTATAAGACTGCAAATATTTATTCAAACGATGTCGGATTTAGCTAATCCATTTAGCGTTGTTACCATGGCAATGTCACCTTTGCCATCGCGATTGAGTTCTAGCTACGAGAATGCAAAGGCAAGTCGCCGTGCAAACGCGCCCTTACGTTTAGTCAAGGTTCGCGAGTACAAACATATTTTTATGTCGGCATGGTGCACCGTCTGCAAAGCATGGCGGATATAGAAAAGGCACACATTACGCGACTTCTAAACCGTCTTCGATGGCTTCCCGCGCAAGATGAATAATATTGGCTTTTCCTTCACAATTGTGGGTTGGCTTTGAATAAAATCTATCTTCACACTTGCTTGGGCCATGGCGGTAATAGAAAATGCCCCCATCGGGTACTCCATTATTACTGCAATCATAAAATCTCGAATGTTTATGTCCGGATGCTGTTTTCGATTGCTGTATGATCCG
Source organism: Lithobius niger (assembly GCA_023313725.1). Lineage (NCBI taxonomy): Eukaryota > Metazoa > Arthropoda > Chilopoda > Lithobiomorpha > Lithobiidae > Lithobius > Lithobius niger. The sequence goes on along the minus strand of JAHWFP010207520.1, from coordinate 4,571 downwards.
CGGTAGCCATCGTGGGTGGTCTGTAACTGTGGATTTTATTCTCTGTCTTATCATCCGGTGTCTAGAATAAGGGAAAGCTTTAGGCACTCACCTTTGATAAAAGACGCTTGACATACGTTTAGGCTTCTTGCATTATCCCTTCCCCCCCCCCCCCTCCCTCTCGGAATTTGTCAAGTCGGAATTTATTGCTTCGCTTCGCTGGGAATTGAACGCTGTTCAAACTATTGCTAATCTAGTTATTAATCTCCTAATTTGATCAAAGTTTTAGTGTATCTTATATTCCCACAGGAGTATAACTTAATGATGTCCGCTTCCTTTTAAATTTTTTTAATTCAACTCATATTTAATAAGGTTTTTCCCAATCACACATCTTTTGCACGCGCGATGGAATTATTAGTTCTGTACGGATTTAGTGATTAGAACGGTTGTAGAAAAATATTTACCTTTCCTACTTAATGAATGGTCGTTCTGTTCTATGCTACAAACTAAGACAGAGCCGATGAACCTTTTCAATTTTTCCAGTTGTTCGTCGGAAGAAACGCATTTAAGTCCAGCTGAAACCCAAAATGTAGAAGAATTACTAATTTTTTTTTGTTTATTGATTTCTTGGAGGGTTAGGTTTTACAAGGTAAAATAATTCTAGTAAGGAGACTGGCAAACCTGAGGATCGGAACCATGAAACCGCCAATAACCGCAGGAGGCTGATAAGCAATTACATTATGCTGACCGGCACTGACGGGCAGGGAATTTCCATCATTAATGAAATGATACCGTGAAGTGTTTTATTGAAGACTTGAAACCATTAAAAATTCTTTCTGTCGATTTGTCATACTTTTTTTTTTGCGCCTGATTGTGGGAAGCGAGGGGGGGGGGGGGGGCAAATCTCTGCCCCTCGAAAGAAAGTGACACGCATGGCTTTTTATTGCTTTCAGATATTTCTGTAAGTTCTCTAATTAAGTGCGCTATACCTGCACCTTCCTGTCCAATACAATGGCAGCATTTACGTATCACCATTTTTGATAATCAACATTTTCGTTGACTATACTCTAGTTTTCCTGTTGTACACTAAGCATCGTAAAATGGCGGGCGGTTTCTGCTACTTTTCATCTCTGACACTAATTTTTTACGCAGCGTTTCATTTCGTTTCCCTGTTTTTGTAGACTCACTGGTCTTCATTTGCACTGTATTAACACTGTGAACTGACTTGCAACAAAAAAAAATTGCAAGTCAGAAAAGAGTTTTTTTTATAATCTATTTTGTGTATACGTGAAATATATTCGGGATATGCCGTGAGCGTTACAAGGTTAGTTGATGTTTTTTTTTTTTTTTTAATTCCCCCATACTCAACTGACTTATAGAAACGTAGGGTCTAGGAGCAGCGATTGTCAAGGACCCACTTGCTTTGAAAGGCTGGCACCCGACCCGCTCCGATCGTGCGAAACCTTACTATTTTTTTTTAGCCTCAAGTCATCTGGACCAAACTAACTATTTTTTAACAGAAAACTGACCAAGTTTTAAGCAACAAACATTTTAGAAAACAAAAAATCTAATAAGTGTGGGTGTAGGCTGAATTATTCGAGTCAGAAGTGGCTTGAATAAACTCCAAAAAGTTCACGAAGAGCCAGGTAGTCTTTCACAATAACCTTAAAGTGGGCTGGCACTATACTGTACTGCAGTTATTATACAGGGTGTTTGAAAATTGGTGTCCAAAATTTTCAGGGCTGAATTCTACCATGAAAACAAGTAAAAAATTCCTTATAAACATGGGTCCAATTCTGCTTCGTTTTGGAATTAGACCTTGCCGAAGGTAACAAACTTTCGACATTATTACATTCGTGGTACACGGAATCACGAATTCCAAACATAATGAACACTGATTTATTAAATAAGCAGTAATGATAATAAAAAGTCTTCTGGAAAGACCTCCCTTCCAAAATACGCCGTTTAATTATTGTTTTTTTTTAAGTGTTTCAAATCTCACAAAAAAATATTTTTTTTATCACAAAAATTGTTCTTCATCACTAAATGTTGTGTCTACAGATAGATCTTCATTATTATTATTGTTTTATTAAATTAAATTAATGTCAATTTTATTTGCATTTTGTGATTTCGTTTACCATAATTGTAACAAACCTCAAAAGTTGGTCACCTTAGGCAGGGTGTAATTCCAAAACGAAGCAGATTTGGACCCACGCTTACGAAGAATTTTTCACTTGTTTTCATGGGAGAAATCAGCCCAGAAAAAAAAATGTTTGACACCGATTTCTGATGAAAACAAGTAAAAAATACTGAAAGTTGATGCTGAGAACATGTTGAATGTTGAATATCCGTCCGAACACAAATGACATCACGCCGTGCAGTCGGGGGGGGGGGGAAAACACTCTTTCCCCATCTTAAAAAGTGGGGGGGGGGGGAGTCCCTAATTTTGTGATGTCACAGATAATCAGACTACTAACCGAGGTAAAAAGTTGGTTATCAGTTGTCTTTCGCTTCATCGGAAACAAGGGAGGGAAAGGGCGGTGTTTTTATGACTTGATTTTCTGTGGAGTTGCAATTTTCTAGGGAGCTGTAACATGGGGATGGCAGTAAAAAAGGGCAAATTTAGGGTGACGTCATTTGTGTACAGTCTCATAAATGTTTATTTTTTGGTTGTATTCAAATGCAAAGAAATATGTTTTTTTCCCCTTAACTAAACGTTATAACATTTTGGAAGGGAGGTCTTTCCAGAAGACTTTTTATTATCAGTACTGTTTATTTAATAAATCAGTGTTCATTATGTTTGGAATTCGTGATTCCGTCTACCATGACTGTAATAATTTCAAAAGTTCGTTACCTTCGGCAAGGTCTAATTCCAAAACGAAGCAGAATTGGACCCATGTTTATTAGGAATTTTTTACTTGTTTTCATGGTAGAATTCAGCCCTGAAAATTGTGGACACCAATTTCCAAACACCCTGTATATATGTATACTCATTTTCACCGACATTGCAACCGTGAAAAGAATACACGTGCTCGCCCTACTGCTTTAATTTGCCCTATTGCTTTAATGGTATAGTCAAGCCCCCGTCTGCATCCTCCTTGCCTATACCATCCTAAACGAGATTATAATTATAACATGTACCGGCCTAAACGATTTATCTATATGTATATAACATGTATATGTAATTGTATATGTACATACACATGTTACATATACATATTTTGTTTAGGCCGGAATAGGCGAGGAGAACGCGGACGGGACTTGGCAACCATTGTGACAATCAATCTCAACGCAAATTAAAGCAATAGGGCGAGCGTGAATTTTTTCACAGAAGCATTGAAAAAGGGGGGACCATTTTCATTACTGACATGACAGTTGTGTTGAAATAAAACTATGGACCCCCATCTCTGGACCCCATCAGGCAGAAGCAAACGCCAATGCAACAATTGCCATGATACGGCTTTCTAAACGACCGGGGGTACGGCTATTTATTATTAGTTTATTTCTGAATGGTAGGTAAGTAGTGTTGTATATTTACAAAAAAAATTGAGCGCAACTATTCTTAAACCACTCAACAACAGACTTCGTAAACTCCAATGAACGTATACCCGCTTGTGGACGCTTAGTTCGTAGAACGGGCAATATGTATCTCTAAAATGCTCGAAATGTGATCGAATGAACTGATGGTGAAGCGATACCACTTAAACCAACGATCAAAGCCACTCTAACGATAACACTAACCACTTAATGCGTCAATCGTGTCTCTCACCAGGGTGCGGTCAATGAGCCGTAGGCCTATTTCTAATAATTAACGCTCTATAGGACGCGGTCTGTTACTTTAAACTTAACCAAAGGAGGAGAACGATAAAGGAAATCAAATTTAGAGGAATAAACTTTATCAGAGTTTAAAATCTCAACCCCTTTATTACTTTAATTTAGATTAGAAAGACCAAACACATGCATGTAACGACCAGTTGTGTATCAGAGTACAGGTGAGTTATTTATCAAGCGTACGTAGTTAAAAATAGCACAACAACATTAGCATTTTGTATCTTAGTATTTGTTAAGACCTTAAGCCGCATTCAAGGCGTACCATCCCTATATTATTTCGTTTAACCTGAACAGAAAATAAACAACCACCCGTGGTAGCACGCGAATGCATGAGTCCCCGGATGCTGTAACAGGTGTTTGATTATTTTTCGTTGAACCTGATGGGGCCACTGATGTACGTAACTGTTGATGAAGGGGTGAACGGCAATGCTGATGGAGTTTAGACAGACAGGATTTCCAGAGTAAATACTGAAATATTTTTCCCAAGTTTTCCAGGTCTCCCCGAGTAGTTGAGGTCAATTTCCAGGTTATTTACCAAAATTTCAGAAAATTGTTTAATCATTTCACCACTTTCACTTGTCTATTAGGGCTCGCTTAATGCAAAAGAGTAGCCCGATTTAAACAACGTATCAACACAGTAATATGAAGAACAATTTTATTTTACCACAACGTCTTAACAAAATGTTGTTTTTGTGCATTTATAAAAAGGTCTAGGCTTAAAAGTGTGACTTCGAGTTTTTCCTGAGTTTTCCAGTTTTTTT
>JAHWFP010207509.1:0-22884 GCA_023313725.1 Lithobius niger | reverse complement strand
TGTTAACTACCCTCGGACTCCTAACTAAAATTTTCTCGTCCGTAACGATGTCGCGGGCCCAGCTCATCTGAACTATTTTGTCGGACCTTATCCAACCAATGTCATTTTTCGTTTACTGTAACCTTCCTACGGAGACTTTGTAGTAACCACGCTACCTCTGTTCTTCTACCCTGTAAATCGACCACAGGCAATCACCCAGGATTCTTTGTTTGGACTCGGTCCTTTAATGTCACCTGGCGGTTGACCATATAACTTTTAAGACGTCCCATTCTTCTAATTCTTCCGTCCGACCCTCTCAATGCAGTATCTAACGGAATCCGGATGAAGCCTTGCTGTCATAAGGTAATTTGAGCTATCTATGCTTAAGTTATAGCTATTTGACCTTAACCCCTGAACCCATAAGCGATCCACGATAGGCGCAGCTCGTCTATACCCAATTTCTATATTTAAACAAAAAAATGGAGTCGGCCTCTCCCTTCTTTGGGTGTTGCGGATAAACCACCGACCTGATCACTCCATTTCTACCCTGCAACTTCGATGATAAGCTTAAGACTAGTTCGTCCTGGGACTGGGGCCCTGGCCCTAGTTCTCGGGCTGGTTCTTCCTGGTTCATCGGCCCTCCGGTTCCCTGGCTCTTCTTACCAACCCACAACGCCCACATGTGGGCCCGCAACACCGGCGTACCCTACTCAACCCCACTTCGTCCATATTCCTTCAGCATGCTTCAATTACGGTTCACTGAGTCTGTTGATTCTGGGGCAGCCAGCTCGTAGTACCATAATTGACGAGGTCTGCTGAAATGCTATTAAAAGACAGGTAATGCAAATTTCGTTGGCATATAAAAACCCAATTTACCAGGGCCACCTAGTTAAAATTGGTTTTTATTGCCTAACCGAAAACAAACATTACCTTTACCCGCCCAGCCTCCCCTCTTGCGTCACCATGGTCTCAGCTACAGGAAGAAAGATAAAGCCAGGTCCAGGACTGGCGCTATATATATGTAGGAGGGCTGCGCCAACAAACTTTCTCTAGGGTCAAAATGCACTAAAGGAAGGATATGTTATTAAAAGACATATTTTCGGTTAAGCACATAAAAAAAAAACAATTTCAACCAGGTGGCCCTGGTACATTGATGGTTTCCACATAACAAGAGGAGTATACATGCAAAACTTCAAAAAAAAAAACCAGTTTTAAACTGTAAGGCAGAAAATCGTTTCTGGAAAAATTAAGGTTTGAGTAACATTCTGTTTATTGTTAATTCCCAGAATGCAGCTTGTTTATACCCGTTGGTTACGGTATCCGTCCGCAGTTTGTGTTTTATATTAAACAACGCTCGCCAGGGCTAGTTGTAAGCTGGCTAGCACTAGTAGTAGTTAGTGTTCGAATTTTAACTTACATTGTACGTTTGTATTTATTGTAGGTTTCTTCCGGAAAAGCCAAATCGATTCTACTCAAAAATTTAACAGGCTCCAATTTTACATCTCTGTATAGGAGTCCATTTGGAGCCGGCCTAATGACCTTCGTTACAACTGCTTTAATTTCCTACCAATAAGTAATTCGTTGACTTCGGCATGTTTGGTGGGGGAAAAAAATTAAAACTTCAAGTATTGGGGTTTTAACCTAAACTTTCTCATTTTTTTTATGTTCATGCACTGTGTAGAACTAATAACGCCATATGCGCTGCGGAGGTTGTATGTGGAGCCAGTATTAGCTAACTGGAAGGGGCACTGGAGATAAACGGCAGTAAAAACATTGTCGTCTTTCGTCAAGCTGTTACGAGAGTGATTTCTTAGGCATAAAAATGGGCGATTTTTCTTATTTGTTGCCAGCTGCAACAAACGGATGCAAACTTATTTACGTTGCCTTTGAAACTTATGTATGTTTTATAGCGCAGGGGATTGGGAAAAAAAAACAGCGATTTTTTAGCCCCAAAAAAGCCATTCTCACAGCATTGGCACGACACACGACGCCAATTGTTTTTATTTCTGTAAATCTCCACTGCCTCTTGCAGCTAGCTAAAGGACATGGTAATTATATAGGAGAGCTACTTTTCACGCTATCGACTTAATTCACCTACCTGTTGATTGCTTACGTCGTTACGGTTCACTGAAAATCATAACGATAAACTGAGCAAACTTTTATTTATTTAAAAAAAAATATTAAGACATGTTCAAACGCTACTCACAGCATAGTAAGGCCGACGCCATACCGAGAGGTGAGAGCGCAACAAGAAAACCTGATTTCGACCAGAACATTAGCAAACGGAAACGGAAATTGACAAGATTTTGGCTGCGGTTTCTGATGTAATATGTTTAGCCGCAGCGAGCGAGGCACGTAATTTGGAAAAAAAAATGACCATCATTTTCAAAAAAAATTATTTCCGATTTTTTCCGTAAAATTTAAAAATTAGGGGCAATCAAAGTCGCTGTTCACGAACATGATGGACATTTTTTCCCCATCATTAACATTAGTAATCACAACCAACAGCTTGTCCGGCCAGAGATATAATTTCCGTTTACTAATGTTCTGGTCGAAATCAGGTTTTCTTGTGTTCTCATCTCGCAGTATGGCGTCGGTCACACTACGACTGTGATAACGTTTTACATGTTATAATATTTTTTTTTTTTTAAATAAATAGGCGTTTGCGCAAGTTTTCGTTACGATTTTCTGAACCGTAACGATAAAAGATTCGATAGGTAGATGAATTAAGTTGGTAAGCATGAAAAACATGAAAAGTAGCTCTTCTGTCTAATTACCAACGACAGGCTCCAAATGCGAGCTCCGCAGCGAATGTGGCATTATTGTTTTTGTTCTATTACGGGAACTGTACAAAACGATTTGGAAACTATTTGTTGGTGGAAAATTAAGACACTTACAAATCTGGCCGACATTTGAAGTAGCAATTCAGGCAGTTTTTACCTGTGTATTTACTCCACTAGGAAGGAGTTGAATGCGCTCCGCTTCCCAACTGTGAGGCCGAGCTAAGTTTTATGTACAAACAAAATTTGAATGCGGTCTTAGCCGATGTCCAACAGCTATCTCATTTGTATGAATAGGATGGGTTTTTTTTTATCGACTATACATGACTTGGGATAGGCTAGGTTCAGTTATGGCGAACCCTTACTCCAAATTCACCTTGGTCTAAAAAGGATTTTGAATTTTTTCAATTAGAATGTTACTCAATCCGCAAAGCCTTGCATTTTGTGAATAAGTCGTATCTTCCTAATTATTAACTGAAGTACTATAAAACGCTCCTATGCTAAACGTGAATAGGACTTCTATTGTATGAAATTAAACAAAGAACATTTTTCATGAACATTGTTTTCCAATCCGAGCAACCATTCGGAAGTTAGAAGGGAAAAAAGCTGCTTTGGTGTCCATTTTCCAAGATGGCTACCGGAAAAAAGCGTGCTACCAATGGGGACTTCACATACATAGTCAAGGACATTAGCTCCTACCGCCACGTCAAAATCAAGCTCATTTGGAGAATAGCGAGTTTCGGAGCCAAATGTCCTGTACTATGGCAATTGTAAACTTTTTCACATAACCATTGAACAAACACATGGTGGAATTATCTTGGCGAATGTTTTGGGCAGTTCATGTCACTCCTTTGAAGGGCCGAGCCATTCTGGACTTGGTGGCTCTTTTACCAGGTTTGGGTTTTGTTATGTACTTTTAGGCATACAAAGGTTTCTGCACTGATAAAGTCCATTAGCCGTTTATGTAGGCTAAGATTTCACGAAACACTGCAGTTTATGTACTACTTGCACATGGTCTAAGACACATGGCCTCGCAGAATGCAATGCACCAAAAACTAGACATGGCGACTTTTTTACTCCTGTGTGGACAACAGCATTCAATACATTTTGCACAGCAGCAGACATCACAACAGCATCTACAACAGCACACAATACAGCCACGAACACAGGATCTCCAGCAGTGCAGAGGGCTGCTGCAACAGCCAGCGTCGTCATCGGGAACGCCGTTTCCGTGCTGAACAGGAACATCTGAAATACACCAGATTTGGAATGGGTCACTATTTTTGAGCAGGTGGTCGGGTCACTGTAAATGACCCGCGTTTGACACAGTGACCCAGCAACCAATTAACCCAGTGCGACCCACTGACCCACCGGAACCAGCTGCTGCACTTCACCCTTGTCCCCTATAAACAAAATATCATGTTCACTGACCCATGGTGAGAAGCAACGCAATGCGAGGCAAACCCCAATACACATCTTGTGCTATTTAGTCTGTCCGACCGAGTGTGTGTCTATCGTCCGTCCGTCCGCTGTCTGTCTGTGTACCAGTCGGTCTGTGTGTGCATTTAACCAATAGGCCAACCTTGTCAATTTTCACGGGTTTTTATTTGAGGACAGGCAAAACCAGTTAGTTTTAGCTTTCCCGCCTGTGAGTAATTTTTTGCCGCATGAAAATTAAAAAAAAAAAAAACATACGTTGGTACCTTCACAACGCAAGTTATAGCAGCTTCGTTGCAGCAGTACTCGCCCGGCTTTATTATCCCCCAAGTGGAAACTTCACGTGATAAAAAAAAAAATGTGTAACAGCTAAGTCTACCGTTTTGTTTTCGCATATTAACTAATCTGTGCAGTTGATGTACCACTCACGACATCTTTCAGTAAATTAGACTCAGTCAGTGGTTAGGCCGCTTAAAAATTAATTAAGTGGTTCTCGTGAGCGCACGCATGGGTTTTTTTTCTCAGCGCATGAAACTTTTGTTACGACATTGTCTAAAAAAAAAAAAATTATTTCCGATCACGCATCAGCACTTTCATCAAACATTTTCTGGAGCCGATGACCACATTAGCTCTTTGCTCCGTTCACATGCACGCCTCGAAACAAATCTAAGGGTCGTTCAGAGGAATGTCACAACTAAAAATTTGGATCTAAAGAATGACTTTTATCAAATGAGCAAATTTTGGCACGATCACCCTGTAATTAAAACACAGATATTGTACTCCACGACAAAATGTAAGCTAATACTGATTTTGTTTTATTTGGTAAAAAAAAAAAAAAATCATCGCCCGCATCTGAAAAATCACGAATAAAACTTAAAAAAAAAACATCGCCTGCTCGCGTCTATTTTTTTTAGTACAACTCCCGAGAACCACTTAATTAATTTTTAGTGGCCTTCACAAAAAATCTTCCTTGCTGGAAACATTTTGTTAACATGAGTTTCTCATTTATTGAAAAACAAAATACTGCTGTCTGTGTTGACCTTTTGAAAATATGGGATGCTAAACTAACTTACATTTTTGGCTTCAAGTGGTACAAACATATTTTATTCCCCTTTCCCACAACAAATGAATTTCGATGTGATAATATAGGGGTCACAGTGGTCAGTGAATCGAAGGGATGCACAACACAGGGTCAGTGTGTTACACAGGGTCAATGAATTAAGAGGGTCTTGGTAGGGATCGCACGCAGCTGGGTGACGGTGGATCAGTGGGTCAAAATTTCTTAACCCATTCCAACTCTGAAATGCACACTATGAACGTTTTACTGACCAAGCCTATTGTGCTAGGCTAGATGTCAGGGTTTCTTGCGTGCGCCTTTGCCCTTCAGAAGAAACAGAATCTTCCACCTCAGTCGGCCTCACCAAGTATTGTGTCTGTGGGGCCAAAATTTACATTAAAAGTTAAACTACATGTGACTTTTTAGAAATTGGCGTTGGCTTTTTCAGTGAAGAACAGTCAGAATTTCTCAGTAAACACAAAGTACAAAGTGGAATTAGTCTGTAGATTACTCATTAATTTCTGTCAGGGGTAGGTCGTAAAGAGTAAACAGTAACAGCGGCACAGCGTGATGCACGTTTTCGCAGTGGCCACCAAGAATGTGCCAGCCTGTGGCTATTTTTATTGCTCTGGAGTTCTTTTGTAACGTAACCCAGAATAAATGGTCATGGATAGAGTACATTTATTTTAATTTCTCACCTGGGCAGCTTCTGAGCCCATTATTTATGATACCACGAAAATCGGTGTAGCGCGCTGGCAATAAAGCTTATTATCATAGACACGACAAACACACAGTTCATTAAGTTTGTGGAATAGGCCACCAGTTCTTAATTAGTCCATGATAAGCCCAGAACAGGCTAATACTAATCATTGTCCCAGTAGATAACGCAATCTAGCACGGATACAGTCTGGTAGTCTCGGTTGGCCCTCTGTGTCCATCCAGCATGCGGAGTGGGCCCTATTAGTCCGTGTTGATTCTCGTCCTCTGGGTCCATCCGGCCCAGATTGGGTCTTATCAGATCAGTCCACGTTGATACCTGTAGTTGCATGGACTTAGTCAGAAATGCCCTCCTGTGAAACGGGCAGGGGTTTTATTGGTGCGCCAGTCCCACTGACATGCCGGGCAGGTAACTCTTTTCCATTGTGCTTTCCTCTAAGGAAAGCCATCTTTTCACGTTAACTAGACGTCTTCTGAAAACCTGGGTAGTTTCCACGAATCCCAGGGGTTGCCCTAAGTCGTGGTCGGGCCCGGACCTTAGTAGGAGTCCGGTGAGGAAAGGTCAGGCTCGGGCCGATCATTTCCACAGCGGACTCCGACTCAGGTCTGGACCCGACCCCGACTTTCAAGTCCTGCTCGAAGTCGGGACTTGAGACGCCAACTCTGACCCCGTGTTTCAGTGCGGAAAGCGTCGGTGCACGAGCCCGTACTTTACGGAAACGTTTTGACTCTGATACGGAAACGTTTTGGAGCGCTGATAAGCAATAGAGAGATAAAGAGAAAGCAGGAGGGGATGGAAGGGGGAGGGGAAAAAGGAACAACGATAGCGCCGAAAATGTTGTAGGGAGAAAAAGATTAACTAAGTCTGGACCTTGGCCGCAATGTTGGGGTTCAGTGTGGAAAGGGGTAAGGAAGGAAGGGTGAAGGGTTTTATCCGTGGGTACAAGTCGGTGCCGAGACACCAAACCAAGTGTTCGGGGTCCAGTGTGGAAGCGGTATAAGAAAGTACATTCCATAATGGCTGCTATATCTTGGAAAATGTCCACCAAATTGACACGGTAACCAATGCTCAATACGTTCCTGCTGAGTAGTTGAACCTGGAACAGAAGTCGACTTTTCTAACTAATCGGCATTTATTATGATGAATAAGGGCCAGAGATGTGAAATAAGGTGGATCGTATGGTTTAAACAACCCAGTATTCAACGTAGAACAAACCCAATTCGCTTCACTTCCATGGAAACTCTGAACGCTTTGCGAGTCGAATTTTAAATCAGCAACATTCCAACACCATGGTGACAAATGCGTTTCGGTTACTGTTGTTTCAAACTTACCTAAGTGTGCACTCAGTTTCCGGGGGAGTTCATGAGCCTGTTGGTGTCGTTTACTTAAAAATTGAAACAATTTGTTCTGCTGATGGCATGGTGTGGGTGTTGCCCTCAGCACGAACCCATTAATTCAACGATGGCGGCGTGTCCTGTCAACCTGCTGTGAAAATAGCAACTATGGCCTCACGCTGCCGAACTCGATTCCGCAATTCTCTCAATTCGGAATTCGATTTCTAATAAAAATGTGGGAGCTAGAAACGGGTATTACTGTGGATCTTAAATGCATCGGAAAGGGAATAGATGTTACCAAGAATTTGTAGGGTTGGGGAGGAGAATTGGTAACTGAGACCCATATTGAAACGTCTTAGTTACATTCACATTAGTTCAGTGTTAGTTTATAGAGGGCGCCACGTGTTTTAAGTGAGAATTTCTACTCAGTTTTTAGCCTAAAATTAAACTAAACTAACGAAACTAGCTTATATTTAATTATTATTTAGCCTAGCTTAGTTGTAATTTAGTTTACTTTAGATTTGGGCTGAAAAATGGGCATAAATTACCAGATAGAACACGTGGCGCCCTCTGAAAACTCGGACTGAACTAATGGGGACGAATCTTAACATGTTTCAATAGGGACTTTTTAGAGTTACAAATTCTCCTTCAAAACCCTATACATTCTTGATGTTATGAATGGCGTGCACTATGATGTTGGACGTTGTTTGAATGGCACATAATTAGAGATGAAAAAATCCCACAGTTTAGGAAGCCAATCTAGACTTCAAGCTAAATTGCGAAATCGGTAAACTATTTAAATTGGACTGTGCACTGTGCAACCGCAATTAGTTTCATCAGGAGCGAATGATGTGTACACGTCCGTAGGACGTATAGGGTTTATTACACTCCAGGTTTCACCTGGTAGTAATGCATGACACTCCGGTAGAACAGTGCTAGAAGTGCAACGCAACTTACATTGGATCAATTCTTATTTTCGTAGTTTTGTCATAATCCGAATTCCTTATTCGTTGGCAAATTCTTATAATTTTCAAGAAAAGTACAAAGAATTTGACAGATTCCTGCAAACGGATATTTGGGAGAATTTATCTGTACTGCCTGTAGATATTAATTAACAATAATTAGATAAAAACAGGATTTTTTTTTAACTGAGATGGCTCAATGCCCATTCATTAATTTTTGAAACATGCCTCATGAGGCCCGGCTGTATCCCCCAATTTAGGAGTAGGGCTATATTAAGGCAGAGTTAGCTTTGAATTTTTTCTTTATGCGTGAATTACGTAAATTTAAGGATTTTGTTCTCATCCTTCTAAATTTAGTTGGTTTGAAAGAGAAAAGCAATATAAATTAGGTCATTGTAAGTTGTGCACAACTGCACCTACCTCTTACACCATTTGCTTCGGTCATCCTGTAGATCCTCAGAGAATATAGTTTGCCTGCAGGATTTGAAATAAAAAGAAAAAACAATATTTATTGGCAGTATTGACTCAAGGAACTTTTTTTGAGTACTCAAATTTTGTTATTACATCAAGGACGCCATTAATACTTTTGCCTCATTAAGCATATAGTCAAAATAATGCAATCATAATGGCAGCAATCCAAAACCAATTCAAAAATTGCACTATGCTTTACTATGGAGAAAATCTGGTGTATTTACGTTCCTTTTTCTCAGAAACTGTAGTAGATAGAACTTTCAAAAATGTTTCGTAGTTTTAGCATACGTCTTCCTAAAGATTTACACATTTTTGACGAATAGTTTTTCAGAAATTAAATAATTAACTTCTGTAAAAATTTAATTCATGTCGCACTATCATTAACATAGTCACCAAAACCAGTAAGTTAGTCTAAACTACTTGAAGTAGTAGTAGTGTCCATCCATAACTACCATATGGACACCCTTACAAAACATCATAACATTCTGACCAATAGTTTTGGAGAAAAAGGAACATAAACTTGAAAAATTATGATATTCGGCAAACCGCGATAGCACTTCGGCACAACTACAATTAAAGGAATCGAATTGTGTAAAAACTGCTTCATTGGTAATTTACAGTTTTTGTTTAATTGTGACAGTGTAGGCCTTAATGCATATATTTAAAAAATAATAAAAAATTGAAAATTTTGCTCCACCCCCCCTCCTCCACTACCATCTTTCCTTAAGCATGTAGCCAAAATAATGCAATGATCATAATTGGAGCAATCCATCACCAATTCAAAAATTAGAATATGCATGAATACCAGTACGTTATAGTGTCCCGCGGCCTATCTTGTGTTCTCCGCAGAACGAACACAGATAATCGATTGTTCGTTTTCAGTAGCAGAGTGCCTTGTTGATATCCAAGATGGTTACAAAAACAATGGCGGCCATCGATTAAAGCCACCTCCTCCAGGAAAACGTAGCCGCTCACAAAATACTTGCAGGACTCAAGATACGCCGCGCACACCATAGGCGATGCATATAGAATTTACGGAAATCACTTTTATATTTTGTTCAGCCAATTTTTTTCCCCCGTATGGAACTTAAAGTGGCATTATTACCGATTGAAAGACTGCAGAATGTGGCAACATCTAGCGCTATCTACTACTATCTAGCACTTGCTTGCACCAAGCGAAGGAATGCACAACGCCATTTCTTTTAACGAAACAAACAACCCACGACATCCTTAATTATTGAGTGAAAATTTGGTACGTCTTCGTGCACCTGTGAGCAGGCTGTAGAGGTTAACAATATCACTGCCGCTAGATGGCGCCATGGTATTTTCGATCGCGTTTCAATCGGTGATAGTGCCACTTTAAATTAAGTACATGGACATCGTTATCTTGACGTCTCTTTAAAATTTGTGCCACAACAACTGTTATTATCGTGCTTTTTGGACAGCTCCTTTTGTTCATCTAAAAAAAAACTGGGACGGGCGATTCGTATAAACTTGACGATGGACGTAGGTTAATAGCGTTCGCTATCTCCACTGTGCGTCCGACATTATGATAAACGTTAATTCATAAGTATAAAATCCTCTCACAAGCTTGTTTGTGCATTTTTTTGACCGGAACTGCACAATGTCAAAGCTCGCAATCTTTCATATCTCGAATATTTTAGGAGATACAGCAATTTGAAATTAGCGAAGAATTATGGCCGCTAACCACAATAAGCAAAACGGAAAGAGCTACAAGTAAGATATTCGTATCGTGTTGCACCATGACATATAGTTAATCTGCTTCCTGAAAACGTACGGAATCATTCAGCAACTATAATAGGATATGTCTTAAATACAAACGTTGTACTTAAGCGAGACTTGCGTTTAGCCAAATACCGGGCCCAAAATGACGGCCGGCAATGACGAACCTAAATTCTCCGACAGCCGAAATACAAGTTGCAAAAACCGGGCATTAACCCAAAAGATGACCCAGGGTCATCTTTTGGGTTCATGCCAGGTTTTTGTACTATATATAGTTGCTGAATGATTCTGTACGTTTTCAGGAAGCAGATCAACTATATGTCATGGTGCAACACGATACGAATATCTTACTTGTATAGCTCTTTCAGTTTTGCTTATTGTGGTTAGCAGCCCTAATTCTCCACTAATTTCAAATTGCTATATCTCCTAAAATATTCGAGATATGAAAGATTCCGAGCTTTGACATTGTACAGTTCCGGTCAAAAAAAATGCCCTTTTCGTTATATCGATGGTCGTAATAACAACCATGGTGAAAATCAGTTATCTCGAAAACTATACTGGACGGATTTTCTTGAAACGAAGACTGAAATACTTATTAGATTGTCTACTGTATTTCTACCCTTATTAAATACTATGTTAAATGACTGAAAATAATTGGCTGAGCGAGAAAAACTTTAATGATATCTGATATCTCGAAAACTAGTGGGCGGATTTTTGACGAAACAAAAACTGAATTGCATATTATATTTCGCTGCTTAGCATTGCATGTCATACGTATACAAATATAGCATATATCATAACAATTAATCCAGTTTTTGTTTTATTCACTTCTATCCAGTAGTTGATGAGATATATTATTAATTATCAACTCTTGTTGCTCGCTCGGCCAATTATATTTGGCTACTTACCATTACATGTAATACGCATAGAAATATAACTGATATCATAATAAGCAACCCAGTTTTTGTTTCATTCGATCCTGTTCAGTAGTTTTCGAGATATCAACATTCTTGTTCAGAGTCACCTGCAACTTCGTCCTTATAACGAAGGTGTTTTTTTTTTTACCGGAACTGTATCCTGTATACGACAGGAACTTACTGTTACCTCGATCTTTTAACTATTAAATGGTTAATATCAGCGCATTTCACTATTTATATAGTATTGCTGAGCCTACAGCAGAAAAACCGGAAACGGATCCAACAGGCTGTATTTCAGCCAATGAGCGCGTCGCTCTGGCTTGTGCGGTCAGCCAATCATATGCGTCGCAGAGAAAGCATAAATTTGGTTTCTCGAAAGCGTAAACGGAAGTTTGGTAAGCCTTGCAGGATGCAGTATTTGTCGATGTCCTATAGGTCGGCGGGTGCACTTAGTATATAGCTGGGTCGCTCGATTGAGAGCATTGTCTTCAATCACTGCCTGTCGTAGCCAGAGGATATGGAAGTTTCTGCGTTCGCGGCCAAGCGCGGTTAGGGCACCCGCGCACTAGGGGTCCAGGCCGCGCAACCAGCGGCTGTTGCGGCAAAAAAAAGGCGAATGTTTACCAACCCGTCCAGAACTGGTAGGCTGAAACATAACTCCGACCTCTCACCTGCAAATGCAATTTGCAGGTGAGAGGTCGGGGTCTTGTTTATGCATATCTGTTTTGGAGAGATTGCTGCAAATTATATGGTTCCTTGACTTTGACATGTAGTTTTTTTTCCTCACCTTTTAAAGCACTTGACAACGGGATTAAGCGTATCCCGAAACGTTTTGCAACCATTGAGTGTTTTTGGGAAAATTTAGTAGGTTTTATTCTCTTTAAATGTTGCTGTCGAAACGGTCAAAATAAAATCTCTGCATTAACTGCAAAACACTGCCACTTTGCTTCGCACGTTGCGATTGTTTATAGTAATTACAACATTTATCCTTAAAACTTGTACTCCCCTACACCGATATTCATTCCGATTTTCGAGTTAGGAGTATTAAACGATTATCTGCAACTTAAACTATTATCTACAACTCAAACGATTATCTGCAAATTAAATGATTATCTGCAAATTAAACGATTAACTGCTATACTTAAACGATTATCTGCAAATTAAACAATTATCTTCAAATTAAACGATTATCTGCAACTTAAACGATTATCTGCAACTTAAACGATTATCTACAACTCAAACGATTATCTGCAACTTAAACGATTATCTGCAACTTAAACGATCATCTGCAACTTAAACGGTTATCTACAACGTAAACGATCATCTGCAACTTAAACGATTATCTGCAACTTAAACGATCATCTGCAACTTAAACGGTTATCTGCAACTTAAACGATTATCTGCAACTTAAACGATTATCTGCAACTTTCAAACTTGCACACCAATGTTCTAGTTTCCCCGTCACCTACGGTAAAGTTTCAAAGCGTGTCCGTCAAAAGTTAGCAACGTCATGACCTTGAAGTTGGGTGAAATAGTATAACCACTAAGAGGTAAAACGGTAAAAAAAAACAGAGCCAGCACATAAAATACGTAGGTTGCGATGTTTTGAAGCAATCCCCGCTTCGTTTCAAGCAATAAAATATATGGTTAACAAGCCAAAGTCAAGTTAAGTAATAGATATCTGTGAATCATAGGCGATTTAACGGCTATAATTGCTCGCGAGCAAGAAACGGCAAGTCCAATATTGAGGGGGTTGAGGGAAACACGAGCGCACTTTGCGCGCGAGTTTTTCCCTTCAGCCTCGAGATATTGGACTAGCCGTTTCAAGCTCAAGAGCAATTATAGCCGTTAAACCTCCTATGATTCACGGATATGTATTTTAATGCTAAGGTGTGACGTCAAGCTATCCGGGTTAAAAACGGGGTTGAAAGCTTCCAGTGTATGAAGGCCGACCGAAGGAGAGTGACGTTCCGTAATGCCGATGTTTGTGTTTTAAGGTAAAACTGTATTTTTTTCTACTTTAATAGTTTAAATGAGATGAGAGTATAAAACGCGCTATTCGCAAGAGTCTCGTAGGTTTTTAGGTGTATTTCAAAGTGTCAGTAGCCTAGTTTTCGTACCGTCGGAATGAAAGGTTGCCGGGTTGGGCCATTCCTCCGTGGGTGGGGGCCTAGCAAAGTACGCGAGTTTTTTTTTTTTTTTTTTTTCGTGTTAGGTTAGGAAGAAAAATGTCGCAGGTTGTAAATGTGCCTGTTTCTGCTGGTTGCAATGAGGTGTGCTGGCTGAATTTATGTTGTGTACGGTAATTTTGCAAAGTCGGGGCATATGTCACATGGTGGAGCAGGGGTAGTGTAGCCCCCCGTAAAAAGTGTTAGATTATCAAAAAAGTGTGTGTTATTAAAATTAACCCATTGCGACGTGTGTGGGTTTTCACATTAACCGTATATAACGACTACACTTTTAGGATGGGGATGTGATAGTGTGACGTCACCACCGTGCATTAAACACCTCAACCATCCATAAAAACGCAAAAGCTCAAAGTACATTAATAAAAAGCATAAATAAACAAACAAACAAACCACTGCAGCGACTACCTAGTCGTAACCAGTGTTCTGTCACTTCCGCCACTTTCGTGGAACTTCCACTTCATACTTCCGGTGTTGTGTATTCATTTTAACTAATTTTCTGGACGCTGAATCTTAAGGTGAAAACCATTTGTCTCTCTCTATATGATACCGTTCCGTAGATGGTAGGCTCGCTCGGTCACTTCCGGTCACTCGTGGGCCCCTTCTGCTTCATACTTCCGGATTTTTTAAAAATTCATTCTATTTATTTTTTGGTCACTGAATTTAAAGGCACATAACTCCCTCCGGTATATTTTAACAGTTTCACTCGATACATTACCGGAAATAGTTTTATATAAACTGATTTACCTTTCATTTGCTGGTCTAAGGGTACGATGCAGATGTCAGTAGTGGCGCGTGAATGTTATTAGGCTTGTTTTAAACGGCTCGGTCCGAGCGGTATTTAACTCCCGCCACATCGCTGGCAAGCCGCGGCCCTGGAGGAAGGATAATTAATCCTTCGCTCAAGTTTGCGACTTGGTCGTACGATGTGTCACGTTGCCGCGGCCCCGAAATGAGTTTAACTAGTGTCGTAGAGCAATGCGCGATGCGGTCGTTTGAACTATATTTTAGCGTAGGTGACGCAGAGTAAAGCGGCCAGAACGGAGGGATTTATGTGCCTTTAATGGCGAAAACTGTTGTCTCTATCTGTTACCGTTCCATAGATGATGGGCTCACTCGGCCACTTCCGGTCACTTGTGGGCCACTTCCGCTTCATACTACTGGTTTTTTTTTTTAATTCATTCTAAGTCATTTTTGGGCTCTGAAGCTATTGGTGAAAGCCGTTTGTCTCTATATAGTATCCTTCCATGGTTCAATAGATGATAGGCTCATTAGGTCCATGCCGTTCACTGGTGGACCACTTCCGTTTCATACTTCTGACTTTTTATTTAAATTCCTTTTAACTATATTTTGGACGCTGAATCTAACGGTCAAAAACCGTTTGTCTCTATCGCGTACCGTTATGGAGTTGAAAAAGGCGACGAACGGACGGAAAAACAGACTGACGGTCGGACAAAGTCTTTGCAATAGTCTTCTCAGCCGTTTCGGCCGTACAGAAGACTAAAATGGACCCACGGCAGCTTAGAAACTGCCAGTAGGGAACCTGACCTTGCCTGCTAGTACTGGTGAGAAGTGTTTTTAACCTGTACTAGCAGGCTGGAGGTCAGTTTCCCTACTGGCAATTTCTAAGCTGCCTTAGCACCTCCCCACCTTCCTACACGGGACCAAATAGGACTTTTTCCTGGCCCGTTTCAATATTATATCACAGTTTTTTCCATTAAACTTATTAGTGATATTCCAGCCTTGTAACGTTAACATTGGTTCCGCTCACTGCTGGCGTTGTATACTTGACGAGCTATCTTCTTGGTGTTTGTACATTAACAAGACAGAATCTGCCACACGTACCACCCCCCCCCCCCCCTCCGGAAAAAAAAACAAATTAAGTAATCTATTGTTCACAGGTTTATACGATACGGTTGGTATTTCAGCAACGCACATCAGTGAACGACAATCTTACATGCAATTCAGTTATTGAAAGCTAAATAAACTAATATTCGCCCCTTCAACTCCCACCCCCACCTTCCAACACGGCACCAAAGTATTGCAACAAAGTTTTTTTTTCCATTAGACTTATTAGTGTCATTCCGGCCTTGTAACGTTAATATTCGGCTCTGCGCACTCTGCTGGCATCGTCACGCTTCGCTCGATGTGATATCTTCTTGGCATTCTTAAACTAACAAGACAGAATCTGCCACACGTCACCCTCCATCCTAAGAAAACCTATAAACAATAAGTCATCTGTTGTTCACAGATTTATACGGCTGGTATTTCAGTAAAGCACATCAGTGAACAACAACATTAAAACACAGATTCGCCCTGTCTTCTCGCTGACGGTTGGTCATTCGCGTCGTCCTGGCTTCTCCTGAACCTAGGTGTAATTCTTAACCGGCACAATTCGTATAAGGCCTACGCATAAAATAGCCACAGGAATAGGGCCGCTGAGATATGGGCCCGGCCCTGGGGCCAAATTAAGTAAGTATAGCACCCCCCACCGACAAGTGACCACTAGTTGTAAGGAAAACGTGCCTCGTTTTTAACGAAGACACGTCGGGTTGAAAATGTTCTATAAAACACTGATGTTCCTTACACCCATCTTGGATCAAGTTTCATACAACAAAATATGATGGACACACTGTTTGCTTGCCCCAAAATGACTTTTTCTTCCTGTTTGGTCAGTGGTTTTTTGTGACCCCGCCCCCTTGACGGGGTCTGAAAAACTTATGACCGCCCCCTCGAGAGGGTCAACAAAATTCATGACCTCCCCCCTCCCCCCAGCGATATAATGACCTTAAAGAGCTATGCTGTCCATAAAATTAGTCGAGGCTCGGTTTTGCTGTAATAGTGCTCGTGCAGTCATGCACGATGCTATGTATACGAACCTTTAACAGTACGAACTTTATTTTCGTTCATGATTTTTTTTTTCAACATATTAATTCTTCTGGTCCAAAAAACAATGCAATCCGGACAGTTAAAGTGGGTTGGACCAGATGCGGGAAAATTTTGGGGGGGGGGGGGGGGGGGGGGCGCCCCCCCCCCCCCCCCCCCGCGCTGCTTGGCGATCCTGATCCGTCGTTAAAGTACGATGAATCTACACTCCACACTTCGATTAGTTGTTTATTTATATTTGCGGGAGTATATAAGCTACGTATATATTACTGAAATTTAGTTGCTCTTGATGTGGGGCCCGGAGTACAGACGAGGGTCTGGTTGTGTGTGTCACTAAGTAGTGGTGACCATGGCAACTGCGTGTTGTAAACAAGTGGATGAAGGAAACTAAAGCGTGTGTCATGAAAACGCACACCAATAAACAAGAAACAAGTCTTACCCTCATGACGACACGATGCTAACTCATTGGGAATGTCCAGTTGCTGGTTAGAATACCGTGCATGGCGGACGTGAGCAGCATTTGTTCTCTGCCGCCGCTTGGGCGTGCCGTCATGGTGACGTCATGGGAACGAGCAAAACGAACGCGCGTGACGAAGTCGTGAGATTGAGACTGCGTGATGCCTAGTAACCATCGATTTCCACAGAATTTGCCAGAATATGAGTTGTGATGTAACGCTGCAGCTTGGATACGGCCACTGTGTTCGCTATTGATAATTTTTGTATTCAAAACTGCAAGAGAATAAGAAATTATCTTATTGTTTGTTGGCTACCGTATAATAAAACGCATCCAGTACTGGCGGGAAATTTGACGCAGTCTAGGCCATGAAGCCGGCATGTGGCAGTTTAACTTTTGAGATACACATCACGATACTCGGGTGATGGATAAAGGTCGATGTCCACTTGCTGTTGGGCGTAATATTGGGGGTTGGGTGATGATGCTAATGGTTTACATGCTGTACTACTAGGGCGTAATATCTGTAAACCTTGAGTATACAGCCGACTATGGCGTTGTTCACGTCTCCGCCCGTCATCGCTATGTCGCTTTGTCATTCCCTTTATTAGACCATGATCAGTAAACTATCCGGTCCGACCTATAACAAAATTAGGGGGTAGACAAAATGGCTGCCACTAATGGTCCTTTAATTTCTTCGAGGTCTGTTCGGGAATTGGCCAAGCAAATCGCATCAACTGATAAAAAGCTTAGTAAGTCACTAACTTAATCCCAGTAATCACCCGGAAAATAGATTATACGTACAAATAAATAAATTTCCATTGCCTTTTGCCTCAAAGTTATTAAATTTCTCAACTGCACATGGCTCTTCAGTAAATAGCGACATGTTCGTTTATCCAGAAAGTGTTTTAAGGAAGATTGGCAGCATCTTTTGCAATGAAGGTGTCGCCCTTGTTTGAGAGAAAGCGGCAACAAGCCAAATCAACCGCCTCAGCAGCGCTTTCGGTGGCCATATTGTGCAAGCCAGTCGTATGTGTTATTTTTCATCAAAAATCTGGCCGGTATTGTAGTAGGGCCATGATTAGCCCTGATGCATAAAGCATTAGTAAAACCGGATGAGAGAAGGTGCTATCTCTCTACCCAACTGTGAATTATTAATCATTTACCAATAATTTACTTGTGATCGGAGGTTCTGAATTCAAACGCTGTAAAAATGGAAGGGGTTTATGCTAATAGATTGTTGAATAAAAATTGTCTATCACGTCAATCATAAAGTAATTAAAGTTTTTAAAGAAAGGTGCCTAATAAATTATAAATTATAGTAAAATAACAAACCCAGCCTATAAAATGTCGCAAAGCAGTTAGTTACACATGCTCATTACAACCGTGCGCACACGGACGTACATACATTGGTGGTTTAATTATATTGAGTATCTTGATTGTTTTTTTTTAGCCAATAGGAAAGGGGTATTTTTGACGCATCAGCCAACCACAGCCTACTTATTCTGATAAGTGCTGTGAATGGTTTACCAAGCGGGTGAATAGTAAGTGATAAGCAGCTCTTGTGTAAAGCGATACGCAGGAATCAAAATTAGTTGGCAGCACACAACTGTCCGTCAATAAAACAAAACCGAAAAACCTAGAGTGATCAAAATTTATGAGACTAATCTGATGAATCTGTAGCTGAAGATGCCCTCAGGCAGAGGGGTGAAAGGCCTTCTAGTTTGGTAGATCTTGATCACTCTAGGCTTCTTTTGTTTTATTTTCAAGATGAGTGATTTTGCAAACAGCAAAAAAAGGATCGTTAAATGTTGAGAGTAAAGGTCTAAAAGTCAAAAACTATAGAAGGAACACGGACAAGCTCACAGTAAAGGTCTCGCTGTAAAATGTTGTCAGTAAGAGGATGGTAAACATTAGACCCTGACATACTACCATGTGGTCAGCATAATGGCTAAGTAAATCAATTTTGTAAATTCAACTTTATAAATATAATTCTAGCCTATTCAGAGAGAACGTGATAGTGAGTTTTTTTGTTCTTGAAATATCTTTAACGAACTTCAAGAACATGCTTTTCTTGTGAAGTTTGGCACTTGACTTTTGATGCTTTATATTTTGTGACGATATTTTATGCAAATTTCGTAGATTTTTAAGGTAAATGATGACAAACCAATAATGCTCTCTGTTGAGAATACGCTGTCATGTTACCAAACTAAAAGAAACCCAAAAAAATTTTCAACCTAAAACAGGAAATGCACATCTCACTACTATTGGATCATCACATGGGTATTTACAGGAGGATCTCCTTCCTAGTATTTCGTCAAAAACCAGGTAGCAATGGTCTTATGCTTACCAACCGCTTACCGAGCCATTACTGTCAACGTTTGTCCGTGTTTCTTGTAGGTTTTGACTTTTACACCCTTACTCGTAAACAGGTAATAATGGCGGTAATTACAGATTAATAGTGACGATTGCATATTCATTGTTTCAATTGGCATTAACTATATGTATATACCGGGTGTCCCAAAAGTCAAGGATCACTACAGTAACTTCATCCCCCATTCCCATTTGATGTCTCAAAGTTTGGTTCATCAGGGGCGCCCCGATGGGGGAGTGCACCACCTCCCCAACCTCATAAATGGGTTGATTCCTTCGAGAACGTAGCAACTACACGATTTCATTCAAAACCGTTCTACGACAGGTGTCAAAAGTTATTAGGGTAACCCCTGACTTTTGGGGCACCCGATATATCGTCTCCATTCTAAATTTGAAGGAAATCAGACTATAGTATAATTTCAAAATGGCCACCTGATTTCAAGCTGGCGGCCATTATAGATTACTAGTGACATTATTTGTTTCAGTTGGTATCAACTATACCACGAGCCACGGCTGTTTGCCGTGATGTCATCATGAGTTAGCCACTGACGAACGAGAATAGCGGATCTTTGGCAGTCTGAGTGGACTATCCCAGCTATGCGGTACGTGGGTCACGGCAAACAGCCTTGGCGCGTGGTTTATATCGTCTGCGTTCCAAATTTGAAGGAAACCTGAAGATAACAATCATAATTTTAAAATGGCCACCTGATTTCAAAATGGAGGCCTAGAGACGATGGCATATTCATGGTTTCAATAGGTATCAACTATATCGTGTACGTTCTAAATTTGAAGGAAATCGGATGATAATACAGCATAATTTCAAAATGGATACCTGTGTTCAGTTTCACTATTAAACACCTTCATTGCTTCATCGTCTCTGTTCTCGTTGTCAATGATTTTAATTTTTTTTCAGAGAATGCTGAACAATGTCCAATAGACACCTGCCTTAAATAGAGACCTGCGTTAAATAAGAGACCCAGCGGCAAACCGATGGGATGTCTCCTGACCCACGACCGCCTGATTCACTTTATATTTTTTACCCATGATCCAGTAATCCATGACCGTATGTCCCATTTTGAGCCACTGAGCCAACTTAACCCATTGACCCATTTTGATCCTCTGACCGAATCTCACCAAATGAATCTTTTTGTTTCTGTGTGCTGGCTATATTTGTTTAAAAACTGTCCGAAACACAGTATTCAATCAATTCATGCTCTAGGCATGGAAATTGAAAAAAAAATCAACATTGACTCAACATGCAATCGAAAACTCAACTTGCATATTTTGAAACTTGCATTTCCATCAGCGTCCATCAACCTAATATGGAACTCGAAAGGCTCAAGTGTACATGCTTTCACTTGCATCAGAGGGGTGGAATGTATAAAACGTTGTACAAAATTTACGTGAACATGTTCACGTAAACCTAATTTTTGGTGTGTGCATGATCGGCAGTGGTAAAGTGTTCCTAACCCTTTTCTGTTTTGTTTTTAACAGTAGATTGTCTGCACCATATTTCAGAAACCAGACTTTGCAAAAGTCGGCTAATTGGGTCAGTGGGCCGGTGGTCCTGTTGGTCATTTTAGGTCTATAGGTCAAATTGAACCGCAGAAATCCGGTAATTTTAGTTACAACCAACCAAGAACAGACAGGCGTTTAGGTTGCCATACCTTCTTGTCCTGATTCGATGACTATAAACACAAACTAATGCCCTAAAAGTTAATTGAATGGATCTCAGGAGTGACGCCGGTGCAAGGCATTTTTTTTTTAACTTTTATTCGTGATCCCTCAGATTTGGGGTTGACTTTTTTTTCCAAACCAAAAAAAAAAAAAAACAGCTTACATTACGTTGCAGAGTACAATATCTATGCTTTAATGCCAGTTTCAGCAACGTTCAGCAGAGTGCAAATGTATAAAGGTTTTTCTTCAGAACCAAGTTTTCATTTTTGACACGCTTTTCAATGTCCCTTCAATCCGTTTTGAGGCGATCGTGTGAGTGTTGCTCGGGTTGATAGGGTTATCGGCTGCAGGAAGTGTTTGGTGAAAGCGTTGACGCGTGATCGGATTTTTTTTTTTATTTGGACTGCGGCTTAAAAAAGCGTTTCATGCGCGCACTCTTGGTAACCGCTTAATACTTTTAGCAGCCTGAACTAGTAACCAATTTTACCAGATTTATTTGGGACGTTACTCCGCCTTAACTATTGATAACGCAACTGCAGTGCGCAATGAACTCTCACGAGATATCAGAAAGTAGCAAGATTTGCACGTTATAGCCACAGTGCCCAGTTGATAAGCACGACTCCGGGCATGCGATTCTTGTCTTATTCTTTACATTATGTTTGTTATGTGAAGTCCACCGAGGAAGCAGGAATGTACACTAGCACAGCCACCTACAGTAAAGGCCGGATCAGATCAAGACAAATCAGGTAAGTAAAATCAACCATTGACATAGAAGGAAGCGCAAGTTTGCTAGGTGCTGCCATCTCTACATCAAGCGGCGAAATGTCAAACTAACCGACCAGGGTTCCAAATTCTGTCAACCGATGGTGCCACTTGCCAAACTTGTCGCATCGGTATCTGTCGCGCCTTCTAGCGGAGCATTGTGGAAGGCAAAGCTGATCCGGCCTTTACTGTAGGTGGCTGTGACACTAGCCATGACAGCTATTGCTAGGAGGCGATCAATAGCCACTAGGGCTTACAGAGGGTAAACAATTTTTTCTTTTAGTGTTCTTCCCTCACAAACTATGCCTAACGCGGTGCTGATGACTCACCTTCCTTATCCCACTGCACGGTGCAGCGAACAATGCTGTATTAACACTGGCGATAGCCAGTGTTAGTAAGGGTCGACCTAGGACCTCTGTGTTAAACTCTCAACTTTGAGTGCTTATAACTCCGTCAAAAGTAAACATATTTAAACCAAATTTGGAATCTAGCTTTGACTAGTAAAGGCCTGTCTGCAGTCCAAAAAATGTGAAATTCGGTCCAGCCAAACCCGAGATGCAGACAGGGGCCAAATAGACAACTTCTTGTTCAGCTTCTTGTTGTTGTTGTTGTTGTTCTGGGGATACTTTCGTCTGTCCTCTCTACAGGTCAAACCATTTGTCCTATAAAGCTGGTTCTCAGCTCATTTTACAGGCATTGTTCTGTAGATGTGCCCTTTTCATAAGGCCTTTTCTAATTGGTCAAGTGGTTCAGGGGTTACGGAGCTCTAAACCACCAGTTTGATTGTTTTACATTGTTTTAAACATTGTTATTATGCAACAATACCAATTAGCAAACTCCAGCTGCGAGACATAGACTGAAGATTAAAGGATTTGTTTCTATTGTTACCATTGGCGATAGCCAGACTAGTAAGGGTCAGCCTAGGGTCTCTTGTGTTAAACTATCAGCTTTGACCGTCAACTGCACTGTTTTACAGTTTAGCTGCAATTCTAAAAGTAACACGAATTAATGAACAAAAACGGAACGTTAAATGTTTAGAGTAAGGATCTAAAAGTCAAAACCTAAAAGGAACACGGACAAGCTTTGACAGTCAGGGTCTAGGTGTAAAATTTGTCAGTAAGAGGCTGGAAAGCATTAGACCCTTACTACCC
>JAHWFP010207507.1:0-11936 GCA_023313725.1 Lithobius niger | reverse complement strand
AGGCACGCCGGGTGTCCCTTTAAGTATCTTTGAAAACTCTTTGATCTAGTTACAATGGTCATGCTTGGTGAACATTTATGACGTCAGTTTTACTAAAGACTAAACAAACGCTCAAGAAGGGTTCAAAGGGTGTTAGCGAGAGTTCGAACGCTGATTTCCATTGCAACAATACGTAGTGCAGCAATCGATTCTTCCAACAATCGGTAATACGGTAGTTATTATACAAATTAGCCCTATCTGCCGTCAACGTAGTTTGGGCTTCTTTGTGGTGTCATGTGTTATTTGTGTGTTTGTGTTCACATTAACGCTTCAGGTACTTTGTTACTCTGTGGTTGACAAATATTTTGTAATGGCTGAATGCAGCAGTAAGGTTTCTCGTGAGCTAAGCACTACAGCAAAGGGAAGGCTTACCAACTTAAATCTTTATCACACCGTTGTAAAAAAAGTTATGATATCATATTCAAAACCCAAAAGTCATTTTTAAAAAGTATAGTAAGGTTTCACATCAACTAAACACAACAGCAAAGGTAAGGCGTAGTCATGTCCCTTTCCGTTTCCATGGGAACAAGTACAACTTTAATTCTTAAATTGCAAATTGTAGCAGTAAGGTTTCACGTGGACTAAACACTACAGCAACACTACGAATGGAAGGATTATTGGAATCACTTTTGACATACGGTTAGTTAAATCGAACTTGAACATAAAACGAGTTCGTGTTTGTTTTTTAATTCTTAATTAAAAACTGCCGTCGTAAAAAAGGAGTGATATCACATCAAAAACCCAAAAATCATGTTTAAAATGTTTTGTCTTGTAAAATTGAGTGTGGGTGAGGAAGTGAAGCCTTCTTTAAGCCTTTTTTAAAGGTTTTTTTTTGTAAAGCCTTTCTTTAACCCTTTTTTGTTAAGGCTTTTTTTAAGCCTTTTGATTGAGTTGCCTTTAGAAGAGAACAAAAGTCATTGTTTAAAAGTGTAGGATAAGTAAATCACTTTACTTTATTTCACAGAGCCTAAAAGCCTTACGCTATGCGCTCACAACTAACCACTACTTACAGCTACTTACCTACGCTAATCACTTATCCTCCACTCACAACAATCAACGTTCGTGACAATTGCCAGATATGTTCATACATATGTTCATACTGAGTGTGGGTGAGTAAGCTTTCTTTAAGCCTTTTTTAAAGATTTTTTTGTAAAGCCTTTTTTTAACCTTTTTTTTTGTTAAGGCTTTTTTTAAGCCTTTTGAGTGAGTTGCCTTTAGAAAAGAACAAAAGTCATTGTTTAAAAGTGTAGGATAAGTAAATTACTTACTTTTACTTTACTTTATTTCACAGTGCCTAAAAACCTTTATGCTATGCCTTCACGACTAACCACTACTTACAGCTACTTAAGACTACTTACGCTAATCACTTATCCTCCACTTACAACAATCAATGTTCGTGACGATTGCCAGATAATGTTCATAGTTTCTAACAATCAACCATGGGAACAAATTTAACAGTGCCGCTGTGCAGTTCTTGGTCTCGCGTGCCTCTTTGGAAATTTGGACCTACCGAAAAGTACATAGGTTTTACATAAAAAAAAAAAAAGCCGAAAACATGTGTTAGTCCAAGGTGTTAATTTCACACATTTTCAAGTTTGTATCTTGTCCAGTAGCTGGTATTGAAAAAAAGAAAAGATCTGTACACATCTGCGGTAGTTTAACTTCCTCTTAAACGTCGCTGGTGGGGGAGTTAAAACGTATTAAGTATTTTTTTATTCTCTAATTCAAAGGTTCAGCGGTTCGGTTTCCCACTCAGGAATTCTGAAACTCTTCATTCCCACACTGAAACAACCTTTCATCAACGCACCAATTTTTACCCTGGGAAATATTTTATTCCGACAATAAACCTTCCGTGCCTCAGTACCAAACTAAAAAGAATAATTTTATGATATTGCGCTGAACTCATGAAAACATCACGCCCCGTTGTTTATGTAATCCAAGGTATTTCTTTTAGAACAGAGAAGCCGAATAATACAACCTGCGTAACCTGCGGAAACGTATAGTTTCAGTCGATACAGTATACCACGCACGCAAGTCTAAACACAAATAAGTTTGCGGAAGTTAATATCTGTAGTTAGCATCGACGTAAAATAAGTACATTTTTTGCTGAGCATAATGAATTACCGCCCTCTTATTACGTAATAAAACGAAAGTATTTGTTGGGTCAATTTGGATCTAAGGATTTTGACAGTTTCGTTCCAGAAGTTCACACCAACAGTTGCACCAGCGAAGTAAGTGACACACATTTGAATGCTGACGATGCTTTAGACACACATTTTCAGTGGTCACATTTCACGTATTTACGATGTTTGTTACATTTTCAGTGGCCACTATTCAGTCATTTTTACGATGTTTTTTAGATCCGACCATCCGATGCATTTTTAGAATATACAGCACAAGGAAATTTCTTGAATGAGTGCAGGGATCTTCGCTTGGATTTGAATCTTTTCCTAACAATTGAATCGCTGCTAACGGGATTTAGGGGTCAGGTGGGAGACTACCCAACTTCGGCTCCGGGCCTAACATTGTATTCGTTACGAATAGGCGGTAAAGATTCAGTCGCCAGACGTTGGTTGTTCAGTTTTAAGATGTTTTTACGCTCGTCTGTTGAGTGCGGGGACCGGTACGACCAACGCCTAATAGAAGTTTGATAGGCTGGGGTAATCCTTTGAAAATGATTTAGATGTTAATGTTAGAATTCTAGTTGCTCGGGGCCTGAACGGATTCATTGGTAGAGCGATGTTAATCGAATCGGACACAACGAAACGAACTCGTTCGATGTTTAAGCAAGTTTAACTGATCCGAAGATAACATAGTAAAGGAACAAGAATAAACTTTCCTGCAAGGTTTTAGAAGCGTACTGCAGGGTTGCTGTATTGTTTAATCCTTACAGCTGTATTGGAATGTTTTTCGCATTTTTATTTTCGTACTTGGCTAAATGGCATCGTGAAAAATGGTTGAAAACTAATCGTCATAGTGTGGTTAGTGCAGTCCTGTGAGTAATTCAGTGTTCGTACGAGTCCTTTGAAACCTAGAAATGTGCTGGAAAATATTAATGAAATTCCATGCCTTATAGAAAAGTACTTGAAATTCTTGAAAAATGGTGCATGTATGGTGTATGGTAATGAACGAAAACAAGATAACTTGATTGAAGAACCCTGAAAAATGTAACCCTGAAAGTAGTCTTATTATTTCTTACTTTAGGCATCAAACATTTTTGAAAATGGGTTCTGGTTTTAATTTCTTTTACGTGTGCAATGGTGGCTAACAGCAGTAAGGTTTCACGTGGACTAAACAATACAGCGACACTTACGGAAAAGTGTATTTGTGTTCCTTTGCTGTTCTGACTTCAGATCAGTTAAACCATTAGTAAACAAAAACGAACTCGTTTGATGTTTAAGGTAAGGTTTAACTGATTCGAAGTCAAAACAGCAAAGGAACACAAATAAACTTTCCTGTAAGGTTTCAGATACTGCAGTGTTGCTGTACTGTTTCGTCCACGTGAAACCTTACTGCTGTATTCAAATGTTTTTACCAATTTTATTTTTGCACACGATACTTCAGTTAATGATTGGTTCATTTTACTTGGCTACACGACATCGCTGGAAAATGCTTGAAACATAACCGTGTTAGTGGGTTTACAACAGCTCTACACGTATTTGAAGGTTCGTGCGAGGCTTTGAAAATCTAGAAATGCCCTGGAAAGTAGTAATGTAATTCCATGCCTGGAAAAGGGCTTGAAAATCTTGAAAAATGCTATATGTATCATCAGTAAGGCGATGAACGAAAAGTAGATGTCGTGACTGAAGAATACTGAACAAATTTAGCCAAGAAAGTGGTCGAATGTGTAACCTTACATTTTTCTTCCTTTGTTTGGGCATGACTTTAATTGTATTTACGTGTGTAAAAGTTGTATACAGCAGTAAGGTTTCACGTGGACGAAACAGTACAGCAACACTGCAGTATCTGAAACCTTACAGGAAAGTTTATTTGTGTTCCTTTGCTGTTTTGACTTCGAATCAGTTAAACCTTACCTTAAGCATCAAATGAGTTCGTTTTTGTTTACTAATTCGTGTTACTTTGGCATACCATACAGTTTATTTTTTTTTTAAGTTTTGCATCTTTATCAATCAGTCTAAGTCTTGCGTACTCGTTACAAATGCACTGAATTTCGCTCGCTTCGCTCGCTCATTCAGTGCAATCTTTCTTTTGGTATGTCCGCAGTTCTGTATTAGCGGCTTTGTCCGTTATTTGCAATATAGGACGGCAAGTCAAATGTGCAATGGACATTTTAACTTTAACATGGGAGAGTAACGTGAAATCATTATATAAATCAATTGGTAATAAGAATAATGCTTCCTCTTCACGTGCGGGTGAATTGTTGGCTCACCAACATTGTTAGCATTTGCGTAAACTTCAGGCGATGCAATGCCATGCATATGGCGTTTGCTGATTGGCATTGTTGCATAAAAACAATGTTTAAAACAATGTAAAACAATCAATCTGGTCGTTTAGAGCCCCTAAACCCCTAAATCACTTGACCAATTAGAAAAGTCCTTATGGAGAGGGCACATCTACAGAGCAATACCTGTAAAATAAGCCAAGAACCAGCTTTATAGGACAAATAATTTGATCTTTAGACAGCGTAGCAGAAACGTGTCGTGCCAACAACAACAACAAGAAGTAAGAAGAAGCCAAAAATGAAAATCACGATTCCAGCTCAAGTCCAGATCTACGCTATGACAAATCGAAAATTAATAAAAGTTAGTACACGTGTTGGCCAAGTCCCATAAAGCTCATATATCAAATTTCAGTGGAAAATGTAGGAAGACGGCGGAGAAATTAAGCATCGAAATTTCCGCTTTAACATGGGAGGCCGAGGTCAAACCTTAAACATCAAACGAATTCGTTTTTGTTTACTAATTCGTGATACTTCGGCATGCCAAGTTGGTCTTCTGTACTCCTTGCAAACGCTCTGCAAGTCCTTCTGTCGGAAGTTGGTTTTTCTGCAGCTCTCATTCAGTGCCTTGTTCTTTGTTGTTGTTTTAGTCTTCTGTATAGCCGTACCGGCTGAGAAGACTATTGCAACGACTTTGTCCGTCCGTCCGTCGCTTTTTTCATTTTCGCAACGGTACCAGATATTAACGACCATTGTTTACAACGTTTATACAGTGTGAGAAGTTAGTTAAATAACATGGCAAATTAAAACATCGTTACTTCCTCATAGCTAATAGACTTCTTCGACGTAACTGAATTAAATAACATTTGACCGTCAAATTAAAATCCAAAATTAAAATCCTCAATATAAAAACAAATGGATTTTAGCTTCGTTTAAATAGTTTCGTCGCATTGTTGCATGAATGAATAGGCTTACCGTCGAACCAAATTCTCCATTAGGCCTATCTTTTACTTGCGAAGTTAAAACTGCATTTTTAAAATTGGGCCAAAAATATGAAAATTAGGCTAAAATCATGTTACCATGGCAACGTCTCTCTCGTTACTTCCCTACTACCACTGATATATATATGTGCTATGTTGTGCGTTACGTTGTAACACTGTAACTGTTTGCCTGAAGGAGCACCGTGTTGAAAAAATGAATAGGCTTACTATACAATATTCATATCTCCGTTAGCTGCTACTTACGAAATTAAAACTGCTGGTTAAAATTAGGCCTAAAAGCTGACAATTACGCCTAAAGTGTAAAACAGGCCTAAAAGCTAACAGATTTTTAACCGGCAATTGTGATGGCTACTGCTTTTAGATTAGTATAATAGAGATAGCTGTTGTAGTGCATGGATACAGGTGTGCGCCTCAACATTGGAAGTGGAGGAACTCTACAGAAGACCGGTGCGACTGGGCAGTCGCTGTAGCTGCTTGTTTAACTTTAGAAAGTCGAACCCAAACTGGGTTATCTGCTCCACTACATACGTGTAGAGTAGAAAACGAGAGGCGCGCCATTATTTGTGCTTCTTTTTCACGTGTCTTCAAAGTGACCGTGAATTGCTGGCTCATCACTAGCAATGTAAGCAACTTTTGA
Organism: Lithobius niger; assembly: GCA_023313725.1. NCBI lineage: Eukaryota > Metazoa > Arthropoda > Chilopoda > Lithobiomorpha > Lithobiidae > Lithobius > Lithobius niger. The sequence continues at coordinate 5,860 of JAHWFP010207507.1, read as the reverse complement.
TCTTCAACCTACACAGTGCGTTTGGCGTTAGCTAATATGAATTGTTGCCTAATAACAATGTTTAAAACAATATACAACAATAAAACTGGTCGTTCAGAGCTCCGTAACTCTGGAGTGGCAAGACCAACTGAATTTCCTATTAGGAAAAAGGCACATCTGTAAAATGACCTAAAAGCCGGCTTTCTAGGATATGTGGTTTAGTATGTAGAGTGAACTGTATACATGAGTCCAAATAAGTCCATCACCTCCACCAAGGCCGAAAACGTCAATCACGATACCAGCTCAAGTCCAGATCTCCGAAGTGACCAATCGGAAATTAATAAATATTGGTACACTTGGCGGCCAAGTCCAAGAAAGCGTAGTAGACAGAATTTGAGAGCAAAAAATTGAAAGACGGCAGCGAAATTAAAGCTCGAAATTTAGACTTACCATGGTAGAACTAGGTCAAAACTTACGGTAAAGCTTGAGAAAAGAACAATCGGAGAATTTGCTCAGATCGGCTCGTCCACGCATTGTTACAATGCTGCGATACATACAGTGGCGTAACTAGTGGGGGGGGGGGGCGATTCGCCCCCTCTATAACATTTTGAAGGCTTATTCAGCAAGTTAACCATGCATAGCTGTAAAAACCTTGAGTATCCTGAAGACGTATTTTGTTTATAAAAAAAAATTTACTGAAAAGTTACATTACACATTTTTTATGCATATAATGCAGTCAGTAAAACTGATTTTATAAAAATGTTTCCAACGGCACTTTACAACGCCAGAAAATGCCAGAAAATAGCTTCTGAGGCTTTACCCCGGACCCTGCTGGGGGAGCTCAAAGTGCTACCCCAGACCCCCCTTGATTTTTCCTTCCCCACCATTCGACTAAATGGCTAGTGTTGCGCCCTCAGTACTAAACCCTAGCAACGCAACTGGAGACATAGAATCAAATATCGAAACTTGAAAATGATGTTTTACATTGTGTTAATAATGACGACTAACTTTACTTTACATTAGTTTATTGAGCCTATAGGTCGTTACATCCATTCGCTCTCAAAGGGTTTCAAAGGCTTTAACGAGCATTAACCACTCCTGGTCATCTGCCTAAAGCCCTAAGGCCCGCTCTCCATTCTGTCTCTTACTGTCCTAAACAATGGTACAATTCTTCCAGCTGATATCATTGTTATGTAAGTGGTCACCTTGGTTCAAAGGGTTTAACGAGCGTTAGCACTCCTGGTCATCTGCCCGAAGCCCTATGTCTGCAACAGCCAGATTCCCAGGCGGTCACCCACCCAAGTATCAATCCAGCCCAATGCTGCTTAACTTCGGGGATCTGACGAGAACCGGTGTTTCCAGCACTGCAAGGCCGCAGACACCTTGGTTCAGTATTGGAGGCAACAATGGCACAGAACAATGATTGTCAAGGTCGAAAAAAGATCGCTACACAGATGGGGGCCTCGGAAAATGAATTTGATGGCTCCGTACATCGTTCGGAACTGAGTAACTTGAAAAATAAGAAGAACATCGGACAACAAGTATTAAAACTAATTAATACGAAATGACAGGGATGAGTGGTCCACATTTGAAGAAATAAATGTGTGTAAATGTGGTATCATAATTGTAAATCTCAGTATACGTTCCAAATAAGATGCATTTTACAGTAAGTTAAAAAAAAATTGATTACAAAAATAACCGAGGAAGTTGCACCAGGTCTCAAACAAGTAGATGAAAGTAAATAGGTTGTATTTTTTTTTAACTGCGTTTTGTTAAAATTCTTTACTTAACTAAGTCTCTTGTAAAAATGTATGATAGGATCTATGCAAAACATGCTTTGACGAGTTAAGTGTTAGTAGCGGTGACAACGAAGGTCCAGTCTCTCCTCTTAGATTGTGGCTACGTTAAAGCATTGAATATCCTAAGAAAGCGTGATGTTGTTTCTTGTAAATCAAACACGACATGTCTGCAGTAACGTGTTAAATAGATCGAAAGCAAGCCAAGAGCGAAAATCATGCACTAGAGTTAACGTATAGCACAGTATGTTATCTTCATCATGCTGTGTTTTGTCTAGTGTATAGGTCTTCATTGCTCCTTTTTTTATTCTTCTGTACAGCCGTACCGGCTGAGAAGACTATTGCAACGACTTTGTCCGTCCGTCCGTCCCTCGCTTTTTTTCAACTTTGCAACGGTACCAGAAATTGACGACCACTGTTTACAACGTTCGATTTAGTGTCAAAAGTTAGTTAATTAACACGGGAAATTAAAACATCATTACTTCCTTATGACTAACAGACTTCTTCGACCTAATTAAATTAAATATTAACATTTGATCGTCGAATGCATATCCTATGGATAACACTGCAGCCGCTAAAACAAAAGCATTTTAGCTTCGTTTAAAATAGTCTCGTCGCATTGTTGCATGAATGAATAGGCTTACCATCGAACCAGATTCTCCATTAGGCCTACTTACGAAATTAAAACTGTATTTAAAAAAATTAGGCCTAAAAAAGGAAAATTAGGCCTAAAATCATGTTACCACGGCAACGTCAAGTTGCTACGAGTAGCTTCATCAACAGCGTGTCTCCCGTCACTTCCTTACTACCACTGATCTATATAGGCTACGTTGCGCGTTACGTTTAACACTGTAACTGTGTGCCCAAAGGCACGCCTTGTTGCAAAAATGAATAGGCGTACTATACAAGTCAAATCTCCGTTCAGTATTCATACTACTGCTGCTACTTACGAAATTAAAGCACCAGGTAAGAATTAGGCCTAAAAGTTGACAAATACGCCTAAAATCTAAAATAAGTGTCCTACCCTTCTTCGGGGGGGGGGTGTGTGAATTCAGGAATAGGAAGGATTATGGCTGTTGGGAGTTGTCTAGGGGGGGGGGGGTTGGAGGGACGGCCCGGGTTCGGAATAAGGGGGCTCAAGTTAAACAAGTTAAACACTAAGTCAGTTTATAATCTACTCCTATACTCCACGCAACTCAAAGAATTTTCCCCAATAACAACGAGACATTTATTACAATTGAAATACATCTACGGCACATGATTGCTCAAGAGCTAAGACGGGCGTTAAATGTTGGTATCATAAAGACAGAGGAATCAAGCAAGGTTTAATAGAACTGTTTAGGTATAAAGCGATGGTTCTTCTACGGAATTGTAGCTTTTCATAAGGACGAACTTCGACGGAATTCAAAACGTTGCACCCCCTGGATTCCTTCCTAACAACAGGATGAAACGAGCAAAGATTAGAATCTCGACGCACTAAGCCTTAATCATTCAACCTAGGCACCTTTACTCCTCTTCTTTGGTTAGGCAGCGCTACACTATTTTATAGTTCTATTCGAATAGTTTACACATTTTGCGTCATTCCTCACAAGCGTGGACTCGGTAATTAACCCTACTTTATGGCGAAGCACCAATCGCAAAAGGCAAGGCACGGATAACACATGAAGCAAGTTTGTATTACCTTTATCATGCTGGTTACATCTGGCTCGAAGACTTCGGAAATCGGCGTAGGAAGATTAGGCGTCCAGAAGCGACAGAGAAGAAGGATGGCATCTTTTTATCGAGACCAAACACCATACGAGATCCTCGCACTCCCGGCCATGTTGCTTTCTTCTCGCGCCTTGGGATGACGTCAAAATGTGAAACATCACGAAGCCTCAATCATAGTCCGCAAAATTACGCTGATGCGTGCAGTGAAGCCAAGTCCAACCCCATGACGGCCTGGAGGTGGTATGGGACCCAACGAGTCGGCCGAACGCCTACGTGTCAAGAGCTGACGATGGAAGATGGCGGTCGTTTTTATACTCAAGTAGAGATTTGCATAAAAGATAAAAGATTAGAACTTTAGAGTAAATATTATAGATCTATTAATGTTTTTAAGATTTTAGATTAATAAAAATATTACAGTCGAAGACCGTAATTAGGGCAAACACTCAACAACTACAATATAGGAATTATTAATAAATTAAATGATGACGTACATGATGACGAGGTCAAACGCACAACATACATGGAGCAATCGCACCACCAAAGCCGGCATTTCTCCTACCTACTGCAAATCAACCGCAGGTGTGAGCCCAAGAGCAAAACAATTGGCGGCAAGGCCATAGTGAAGCACGACATAAGCTAAAAAGCGAACACATTTTTAACCGGCAGTTCTGATGGTTACTGCTTTTAGATTATATAATAGAGATAGCTGTTGCAATGCGTGATAGAGGTGTGTGCCCTCACCATTGGTGGTGACAGAACTGCACAGAAGACCGGATGCGACTAGGTAGTCGCTCTAGCCGCTTGTTTACCATTATTTTATTTATATCGAGTAATCCATAAACAGTAAGATCACAAAAAAATCTAACAATTCCCAGAATTCGAACTCAGGCGTTGGTATTTTACACGCCCATCTTTATGCGTAAGGGTGACTGGGGTAATACCTGGCCACCTAAGCTGATATCCTTAGTTTGCTTGTAGAAGTTCATACAGTTTGTATCCAGCAATGCCTCCTGTATTTTATATTACGGTTAAACCTGGCCAGAAGTCTTTACAAAATAGACATAGGGATTGACGGTGCACGAAGCACCCACCCACCCAAAACCCAAAAAAGTTAAACAACAAGTGGATCATATAGTGACTTGAAAGAGTTGAGTGAAGGAGCACAAACAACAGATTGAGGGAGGGAGTTCCAGGGTTGAACAACCCTTTCCGTGAAAAAGTGAAAGCGTAGTTTAGTACGAGAGACAGTGCCAGAAATACACATAGAGTGGCCACGAGTGAAGTTGTAAGCCTCAGCATATAAGCCTCAGCATGCAAGCCTGCCTTATGCAAGCCTCAGTATGAACTTCCAGTTTCACCCAGAATTGACATACACCAACGAAATTCGATATTTGGGGTCGTGTCATAACTATTTCACCACATTACAATTACTGATGATTGTACAAAATGTAGGAAAATTAAGTAAATGAAGCTGTACCGGCCGGACAGGTTTATCGAACATTTTGTTCAGACATGGCCACTGATTCTGTTAGACCTGGCCACATGTAATACAGCTACAAACTGTGCTGATAACCATTACTTACAAAAACTTTATTTACTTTGTTTATGGTATGATTACTTACATTAAAATGGTCAAGACTGTAAAAATACGAGTTTTACGGATGGTTACAATGGATTATGTGGTGTCGTTATTTGCGGCACCAAAATGGCCGCTTTCAAGTTATGTTCCATTTTGTTAACCATCCTAGTTCACCATAACTAACTCTGTTAGGTCAGCTCATGTTGTTATTGATGTAATGCCATACCTTTGGACTTCCTGTCACATGACTGTACATTGCCTATATAACAGCCAGATAACAGGAAGTAAGCTGTCTCTTCAGTTGTAGCTTACACAACACTTGTTTGTCTCTTCATTAGGCCATGGTAATCCACGCGGTGCAAGGTGTACCAGCCAAAGTACACCGGAGATTAAACGTTGGACTGAAATGATTAAGGGACTGTCACACAGTTGCCACTTGTAAACTTGCTACCCTTTACAATCCCCAATATGTGTACGGTTTTCGTGTGCGCAGCGAATACACTCACCATACTCCGACCATTCTTCCGTCAGTTCTGGGTCCTCATGAGATCCGTCAGCAAATTTATTTATTTATTTTTTTTATTTAAATTAGTTGTAGTGCCTAAGGGTATGAAACAACCTCTGAGAAGGGCATTAAACAACCGCTTACAAGACTTATGTCATGAAGTCGTAACGTATATACAGGGTGTTCGGAAATTGGTGTCAAATATTTTGAGGGTCCGCTGTGTGATCAAAGATAAGAAGAAAAAGTCCTATAAACATGGATCCGGAAATGCACCAGTCTTTAGTTACAGCC
>JAHWFP010207506.1:0-12083 GCA_023313725.1 Lithobius niger | reverse complement strand
TTATTATATTCTCTGAGTTAAATTAAAGGAACTCGGGTTAATTTAGTGGCGTACGGATTGGTACTAGTTAAGCATAAACACAATTAGTTAGCGCTAATCAATCGGAATACTTAGCTCATTAATTGAAGCTTGAGTGCGGCCATAGGCCCACGGGTCGGCTAAGCGGCGAAGCCCCGTCGCTAGCTCGGCACGGAAATCTGCCTGGCATACTTCTGGATTTCGGCCTTCGGAATTTGACTGGCGTGAACTAGTTAGCGTCTGGTAAGCTGCTGGTGATCGGATGATATCACGCATTCCGAGGTTCAGCTTAAATACGGTGGCGTTATCGGCCATGATCAATCCATTGTAGTATTGATTTATTATTGAAATGCTAAATATAGTAACATTTGGACAGCTTGGGCCCTTATCGTCAATTGGGACCTCTCCGCCTGTCAATCATTCTATTGTTGCGTTCGGGTTCATTAATTGTTCCCCGTACGCGGCACTTTGAAGGTGTATGCCGCCATCCCGTGTGGGAGGGACTTATTGTTATTCCACGTAGTGATCGATCATGAGCGACGATCTTATCGTAATTAAATCTACTTCTGGAAAGTCATTTAGCTTCTACGAAACTGTCGTAAATAATGTCAGCTGGTAATGCCATCTTTTAAACTCTAACAATAGGTGTAATTACACTTGTTCAGTCTCAAATGATCTTGCCGCCTCTCGGTCGTCTTTGAAGAAGGACTCCCAATTATAATTGCTATCTGGAGTCGTTTTGATCTATCCGAATAAATACTCGGCTCATGCATTTAATAAATGTATGATATTATGCAGTTATGCATTTAATTAATTAATTGTATTGTTTCTGTTATGAATATTAATTAAGCCATTAATTATTTCCCTACATAATCCCTGTTCATTCTAAAATCATGGTACCTTTTTAGTGGTTCCTTATTTTAGCTTCCAAACCCAGTTCATTTATAACAGAAACTGCTTTACATAATTAAGCAAAAATTTCGCATTCACCTGCGGCCCAAAGTTAATTGCCATGTGACTAGGAAAAACGAACCTTTCTTTGAGGTAAAAAAACAACCATCACAGAAATCAGGGCAATAATTATGTACAGCAAGATTAAATTGCTATATTAATTAAGCAATACTAGTCTGGGTGGAATTTTGGAATAAAATATTGTATGGCTTAAGTGCATGCAAGACTCTAGAGCGCATTCTCCATGTGACTGAACTCAATATTTTGTAAAATCAACTTTGTTGCTGTTGATCTGAAATAAATGATATTTCGTTTTCCTTGGGCTGGCCACATGGATTTGTTTACCCTCTCGCTTTCGACGAGGGAGGCGTGGCACTTTCCCATATCGTGTTGTGCTCTACTTTTGACCTCGAGTTGGCCACTGGTCCGGCCAAGGTCATTCAAGGTTGAGTGGGTTTTCTCTACCCTCGGTAATTACGTTGCCAACCATTTGGCCTACTTTCTGCTCTAGCTGGGGGAGTGAAAGAAAACACAAGCGTTACTAGCTATGCTTCATCAACTTTCAACATTCTCCCTTTGAAATCTCGTTTCTTGCCTCTTCACCTTTGAAAGAAAAGCCACTTTTTATAGCCAAACGTGACTTTGATTTGCTCCCTTGGGCAAATAAATAATTAATAAAATATGGAATATCCATGGTTCGATTCGAACAGTACTATTTGACATTGTCAAATTTAAATATTTTCCTGTAGTACCAATAGCAACGAGATTTCATCAGAATACACAGTTTTCATAAATAATAAAATATCACATGCATGCCACATACATGAGTCGCCCAGAAACTTGTATGTTTCTGAATGTATCACTTGTTTGGTCTCGTATTGGGACTCAAACTGGCGACCAAGTTATCAAATCGGTTTCATCATGCTTTTTACTTATTTAGTAATATTATCATGCTACATGGTAACAAAAATAAGCATTTGAACAAGGGAGGGGGACAGGATACCTGTTTTATTACCCCGTTAAGTCGTATTCGCTTAACCCCTTAATGTAAGTGTCATTTACTGTTATTCCCAATGAAAATTTCCACGATTGTTTGCTTATTGCGTACTTAATATTTAAATTATTTTCACATACTCCACGTTTAGGTGGTGTTTTGTTAGTGTCTGTATTTGAGTCTATGTTTCATTTATTCAAAACAGCATAGCGAGTTCTGCAACTCATTTATATATGCGGTTTGGTTGATGTGGCGTGTACAATATATTATGTGTTTATTTGTATTTGTTTCACCCATTTTGACTACTACGAGACAGTTTAGACCAACCCGGGGGAAAGCCGTCAATCGTAGCTTATTAAGAAACGTGTGTATTCTTGTTTGTCTGTTTTCCTTTTTGACAACCAAGCGACAGTTCAAACCGACCAATACGGAAAGCCGTCTATCATGGCATTTTAAGAACCTTGTTCATGTATATGTGTGTCAACCCATTTTGACTACACGCTCAGGTCGAACCTAACAGTAAGGTTCCGCCAGCAAGCATGAATTTTAAGAAATTATTGCGTTGCCTCACAATAAATATGTTATACCGCCAGAATTGTGATCTGTACAATTCTCGACCCTAATGTCGTGCGATGCTCTAGCGAGTCGTATTCGTTACTAGAGTGCTTGTTATAGAGTGATTTGTCTGTAAGGTAATTACCTTGAAAACGAGCTTTTTTACCTGGAAAAGAACCGTTTTATGCCATGTGCTACCTGCACTGGTCCTTCTGAACGTAAGCGACCAGAGCCCAGGCGTATTTAGAAGACTGGAATTCCAAAATTCCAGAAACCTATGATTTAAATTTTAAGTCGAATTGCAGCAATCATATAACATATTTTTTTCTTCATTTATGCTGCTGTATTATATATTTTATTCTAATTCGGGTTTGCACTAATCTGTCGGAGCACGGCAGTGTCGCATCTAAGCATTGCGAATTTCAAACTGTTTATTTTAGAAAATGCGAGGCACCCGTGAAATTCCCGGTATCTAAGCGTTGCATGGCAAGCTGTTTAACCTAGAATATGCATGACATGCGGAAAATTTTATCCCGGTATCTACGCGTTGTATCTACAAACTGTTTGACTTAGAAATAGCACGGCATCCGTAACATACGGTATCTAAGCGTTGCGAACGCAAGCTGTTTAACTTAGAAGTTGCGCGGCATCCGTAAAAATTTTCCCGAGAACCTAAGCATTGCATGGCAAACTGTTTAACTTAGATTAATGCATGCTTCCGTAAAATCAGCGGTCACTAAGCGTTGGTTGCATAGCAAACTGTTTAACTTAGCATATGCCTGCTTACTTTAATTTTGAATATCTTGTTCAGAGCGATGTTGCATCGCTTATAAGGTGACTAGCACCGGAAGTCAAAACAACTACATTTTTTTTTTCAATTAATGGGACGGATTCCGTCGGACTTCCATGTCACTGAGTGATGGTGTAACTACAGCATAGTTACCCTGGGCAAATCAATAATATGAGTTGGCCAGACTCCATCATTGATTTGCTAGGTTATAAGACTGCACTTACAACACTAAGTTCACATGCGGTTGTTGCCAACCAGGAAACAGTAGCTTCCAGCATGCGGTAGATCTTTCAAGGTGTTCACTACGACCTGAATAAATGTGTGTAATCTGTTCCTTAAGGAACTTTCATGTGAGGTACTTCGAACTTAGTGCAACCGTCAATTTGAAGTTACGTCTGGATTCTAGATCTTAAGCGTACCTCACCTCTAATCAAGTTGGATTCACATAGCTAATCATATTACGTAATTAACGTTAATTGCGCTGTACCATAGGTAGCAGCAGTGTGATTACACATTAGCATTTTTACAATTTGTAAAAGGAATGTTTTCCCAAATTAATAATTTTACCATGGGTAACAGGAATATTTTCCAAAGTAAGAAGCTTCACCATAGGTAATAGCAGTGCGATTTCCTCTGAATTGATAAGTTTTGCAATGAGCATCAGGAATGTTTTCCCAAATTAACTGAGTTTTACAATGAGTAAAAGGAATGTTTTCCCAAGTTAACTGCGTTTTACAATGAGTAAAAGGAATGTTTTCCTAAGTTGACTGCGTTTTACAATGAGTAAAAGGAATGTTTTCCCAAGAAATAAGTTAATATGTATTTCCCCATTAACTTAAGAAATTTCACAGTTTTATGATTGCATAACAAGTGTCATTAATTTATAAGTGTCGTGGCAAGGAGGGGTGGGGTGTATGATTTACACAGATGTTTTCACCACAAGGCTAAGAATCACTTATCTCCTTATTCATTAATCCTGGATCATGATGGAATGATCCCTGTTCTATGATTAAGCCTCTTTTCTCCATTTTTCTGCCCTCCTGACACTTTACCACAATTCACTGTATGTTGCACAATTTTTCTGAAAATACATGAATTTGGACTACATCAGTTATGTCACATTCACACATATTTTAGTTTTATCTGAAAGCATGTCACAATTATTTACACTTTTGTATGTTTTTGTGACCTTATACATGAATTAAATGATTTTATTTCATAGAATAATGTTTCAGAATTTTCTTTTCTTGATTTAAAGAAATTCTGTATTTTCCCACTATAGGGTGAGTCCGCTAAATTTAGCATCTTGGGTGGGTAGCAACTGTTGCCATGGTCAGGGGTGAGTCGTCCTGACCTATTTTGACCATCCCTTTCACTTGCTGATGCTTGCCCTTGAGCATAATCACTCTGCTGAGGGAAGGGGGTGGGCAATAAACGAAAGTGGTCGGTGGGTTGAAAGGGTTGGGGGTACGGCTCTGGGCCATGCTGGCTTGATCTGACCTCAAAATGCGGCCTGGTCGAGGCCATGTAAACAATAGCTGATGGTCACTATATGAGCTGAGGGGGTGAGCTAGGTCCCTAGGAAAAGAGACAGCCCCTTTTTCGTGACGTCAAGCCTGAACTTTGCACCCATTGGTTTTGCCAATGTCCGTTTTTGGGTCACAATATTTTGGACCTGGGAAATTTCGGGGATTTTTCCCGCACACGAAGTTGTGTACTTCCACTCGACTGTTCTTTTCGTTTTCTGCTCCCCAAACAATTTCGACAATGGATCCCCCACATAAGAAACGCAGGACAACACCAAAAGAGGAGCGGAGTGCGGTGGGGAATCTGCCTCGGAACGTAAGGGACTTTTTACGTTTGCTGTCCGTGAACTTGTTAATGTTCTCTATCTGCATGGACCATTATTTCCACTGCGAAAGGACTCCGTCCTTGTTTGATGAGTGTCCCCACCAGACCGCCGACGAGGTGCCCTTTTCCCCAATTTTACCTAGTGAGGATCCGCTGGATTATGTGCTCCGGCTCTTCTCTATGGAGATAATCCTAGAGAATCCGGGGCAGAACATTTTGGTGGATGGCGCCCCTCCCGAGGAGACTCCATTAGCCCAACAGATGAGGTTCAGCGGGCATTTTCTCCAATGTAGCCCTTTAACTGCTCGGCAGTGTTTACACTGCTGGTATTTAACGTATTCTCCGTTTCCCCGGGATACGGAAGAATTTTCTACCTTTTTCTGGCGGGCGGTAAATGCGGAAAATACTTTCTTCATGCAATTGAATTTGCACCGGGCAATATCCCAATTTAACACCGCCGCCCGTCAGATGGGAGACGTGTCCGCAGCTGAAGGACGCTTGGACGACATTTCTGCAATGTTGCGAGACTATCTGCTGGAAGGTCTGCCGCCGCTCCCGGACCTTATCCGCATCGGACACGTACAAGATCCGGACGTCCCTCTCATCTCCGATGCGGGAGCATCCGGCAGCGGTATACAACAGTGCCGTCGCCCTGGCCTTTGTCGAGACTACTGCCCTGTTTGTCACAACGGACAATATGGTAAGAAATTTACTTATTTATTATGTTAATCAACTTTCATCATGTGATGTTAAATTTAACTTTTATTCACATGTTGGTTAGTGAATATTACGTTTGATTCACTGGAAGTGGAAATGATAGTATCAAATTTGTTTATGCAAAACATTTCCTGTTAAACAACTTCCAGAAGCTTATTTAAATCTTTATCGCAATAATATGCGAGTTACGCTTAATTATTGACTGTAATGAGTCTTTAAAAACTATAATGCGATATATACATTTAAGAATACCTTATTGCTTCTTGAGCAAGAAAATATGTCGTTTTCGACAAGTACTTTTTTTTTCAAAAGTGTTTTAACTTTAATTTAATTCAATGGTTCTTGAAAGTAATACTGAGTTACTTAAAAATGCTAATTTTCAAGTTTACTTGGTATAGGCACTATGAATTGTAGGCCTTTAGGTAAGTTACACTTTCTTGAAATGGTATGAAATCAATTTCTATTTATTTGTATGTTGTTTTTGTTAACAACATGGTGCTAATCCATTTAAAGCACTGAAATAGGAATTTCTAAGAACTGGCTTTAAAATGAATGAATGAATGATCCATTCCCTTATGGGTGTGAAATGCAAATATTGCTTACTTATTAGTAATAATTTTAATTTTATAATTCTCCTTCTGGATGTAAAATTAAACCGTATAGCATAGCTATGAACAGTTCGTTCAACTTCCGTTTCATAATAGGTAGATAATTTTATGCCTTAAAATAATTAAAGTAGCATCTGCTTAGGACCTTCATCATTTTTTTTTTCTTAAATTTAAGAAATGAATGGCCTTAAATGCTGTTTATATTTCTCTATTCGTGAAAGTGAATCCGTGCCGTGTGGTGTTGTCGTTATTTATTTGTATAATAACTTTACTGTGGCTAGGTAGTCCGAACTAAGTTTATGAAACTGGACTCCTATATAGCCAATTATTTATTTATGTGGCACCGTTTCCGATTCAAGAATAGCATAGTAATCTAGAATAACTAGCGTGTGAGTGAAGTGCAAGTACTGAAAATATTCAGTAGGGGGGGGGGGTGGTGTTTAAAATCTTAATAAAATTTGTTTACCGTACAAGTTTGCATAGTACGTATAAGTTAAAATGATATAAAACATTAACTTTGAATGTCCGGTGATCATCCGGTAAAATATTGGGAATGTATGGTTACGAAATCCTTGGTTTTGGATCTTTAGCCGCAATGAGCGCGGCAGCGCGAACTAAGCGCTAAAGTAGATTAGGCTCTCTGTGCGTAGGAAAATTAAATTTCCGCTGCGCGTTTGAACTCTAAATGATGATTTTAAGGAAAGGTAGTAACTTATAGTCTTAAGAAATTTGATATTCTGTTCTCTTATTCTTAATTTGGATTAAGTATTAAAATCTGATGACTGGGGTGTGGGGGGGGGGGGTAGTATCACTCACGAAGTTATCATGCTGTTATAACAATTTATGTCGGGAACGAACGTGTTCCTGTTGTATTCCAATGCTTGAACATTCTATTCCCGTATACCATTTTACAGTGAGTTCCCTCCATATTGTTCTTATGAACGTGAGGGAATTTTAAGTAACAGCACGTATCGCTATATGCGAAAATGTATACTTACATTGAACCAATTTTCATGTCAATTTCACATGTATTCATAATTTTATGAATTTAGATTTTAATCTTTGTTGTTCAATTTTCTTTATTTAGATGATCCAGAAAGTGACAGCGGCGACGTGTAACGCCGTTGCCGTTGCCGTGTCTCAACTGCCCGCTACCTTGTAAGCGGCGTAGTCGAGCACGACGTTGCCCGCCCTGTTTACAGGACTGTATCTATTGTATATATTTATTTTGTTATTTTCTTTTTTTTTTTTTTTTTATTTTATTTGGTATGGTGAAGGGAATTGTCATGTTTTATATGATCATAGATCTCTAAAAGTTCTTCCAAATTAAAATTTCTTATTAATTTCTTAACTTTCTACATGAAATCTTAAAAGTTAGTCAAAATTAAATTTCCCTGTTCGTAATGTTTCTTACGCATTTTATCCTGACCGAATATTAAATTCATACTTCTTAAATCTGTGATCGTACAATATTTTGTATGTACTAATTTTGATCCGTTATATTTCAGGAATTATTTTGTATTTTGTACATAGTCAATGTTCAGTGTTTTTATTTATATGTCTTGACTGTTATATATATATATTTTTCTATTTATGTTGCAATTTCTTATTTCATTTATGTACCAGAATCCTGGTGTTGTCCATGTGTTGTACATATTTATTTTGATTTCTACTTTGTTTTGCAACATATTTTTTTTTTTTTTTTTAATTTTTAATGTTCGTAACCGTGACTTACCGTAAAGATGTAAGTTTACGTCAAAATTGTTTTCGGTTACTAATATTTTCTTCGAATACAATTCTCTAGTCCAAATTAGTAAATTCAATTTTCTTAAATTTCGACCATTTAAATAATTTCAATTTCTTGAATTTTCTTTTCTCTGATAAATTTATTTCAAATTTTCCTTCTACTCTAACTTATGGTTATGACATGGTTGTAAATTTTTTTTTCTTATAATTTTCATGTCTTATTGCAAAATCCGTATTACATGTTCGTACATATTTTTTATTTCAATTAACCTTATGTTAATTATTTTCTATGGTTTGCTATGTTTCTGTAATTACTTCTACATTCATTTTATACCCTGTTGTAAATATTTACGTTTCGTGTGTTATGTTTTGTTTATACGTGTTTACGTATACTTCGTATTTTAATGTTTGTACATATGTTTTTCGTATTTTATAAATGATAATATTTTCTTAAATAGTCTACGAGTTTCCGTCTCAAAAGTTATTTTACATTACACCCTGAAACCTAATAGGCTTAGCTATTTTCATGTATTTATACGATGTAAACGTGTTCAGTATCATGCACTGTGAGAATCAAAACTGCGTAGGTAACTGGTCTAGCAATCATGCGTTGGTTTCGGAAGGGAACTTCCGTTTTTACTCACTAGGGTCCCGCGTGCAGAGCGCGTGAACGCTCCTTCACGGTGACGCCATGTTTTCTTTGTTCTCCGTTGGATTTGCAAAGAATTACTCATCCTCAACGTTTGCCTCTTCCAACAGCCGACGCAGCCTGATTTCTGGGGTAGTTGTACTGCTACGGGTATTATAACCATGCGTAGAACCAAGCATTCTTTGTTTATTTAGTTCGTTATCTATTTTACGGTATTTATTTTGTAAATAAGCGGCCGATTTTAGCTCAACTCGTTTGCGTTTCTTGGTTAGGTTCGTTTCTGAACCGCTAGCTGCATCGTCAGGCTCGGAAGGCGTAAACGTTGGTGGTTGAATCTCCGATAAATGGTCTGTCGGATCTTCCAAAAGTTTTGCTATGTACTGTTGTAATTTTATTTCAGCTTCCGTCAAGGTACCGTTAAGCTGTTCTGATAAATCTAAATCGGTAGGTCTGTTAAAAGGAACAGGTTGGTTATTTGTTCTTAGGAACCATGGTCTTAGATTGTTCACATGTGCGCGAACGACTTTTAATGGATCCAGAAAATGTACAATACGAACGATAACATCATTAACAAATTCCATTACTCTGAACGGTCCCGTCCATGCTCGTAATAATTTCTGAGAAATTTGTTTAATTGGTAAAAAGTCGCGCAATAATACGTAATCATCGACCATATAACGGTACGGACGTACTGTGCGATCATAAAAGTTTTGCTGTCTCTTAACTGCTTTCCAAGTATGCGCTCGAGCGACTTCGAATGCTGCTTGTAGTCTACTCTCTAGACGTACTATAATGTCATCACTATCATAGCAGATTCGTGGTGGTTCGAAAGCTAAAGCACTAGGCAATCTAAATTCTGAACCGTGATGTAAATAGTGTGAGCTAATTAGCGTAGTTGAATTAGGGCACGCATTTAGCGCTATAGTTACTAATTGTAAATACTCGCACCAATTTTCTGGACAACTTGCAGAAATTTTACGCAATACTGTCTCTATTCTCTTATTTGCGGCTTCTACTGTTCCTCCTACCCACGATGTGTTAGGAGTGAAGTTTATCTGTTTAATATTGAACAAATTTGACAATCTTGCCACAATAGCGTTGTTTATCTCACTCCCGTTGTCTCCACGCAGTTGCACTGGTGCTCCAAATCTAGCTATGAGGTGAGAAAACAACTTATTAGCTATTGTTTCTGCTTTCTTATCGGGAATACCGACTGCAATTACGTAACGACTGAAGTCGTCAATTAACGTCATTATGTAGACGTTCCCGTGAACGCTTTTATTCAAGGGTCCAATGAGATCCAAGCTCCATGAATGACCTGGTCTCTGTAGGGGTTGATAGGCTCTTAGCTTAGCCTTTAGTGGCTTGTTAGGTATAACGTAAGCTTGACATATTTGACAAGTTTTAACGTAATGTGCGATATCGTCCATCATTTTAGGCCAATAGCAATATAGCTCTATTAATTCTCTAGTTTTAGTGGCTCCGCGATGTCCGGCGCCAGGTATGGAATGGTAATCCCGGATACAATATGTCCGTAGAGATTTTGGTATACACATCTGTGCTAGATTGTGCATACGACCTTTATTTGGGTCTGCTAGTCAAATTCTATATAGAATTCCGTCATAATCTTTTATAAAAGATGTTTCGCTTGTTATGATCGTCGATCAGATCTTCAGATGACTGATCTTTTAGCCGATTAATTATTTGGCCTAAGAATGGATCGTTTCGTTGCTTCACCGCTAGGTGTTGTCGCGTCCAGTCAGGAAACTGACTGCCCAACACAGCGACTGGTATCTCTGTACGAGATAGCGCGTCGGAAACCGCTAGAAGTCGGCCCGACTTGTGACGTAAGATAAATTCATATTCCCTGAGTTGAAGTAAGATTCTTTCTAATTTGGGGGGGGGGGGAGGGTGGAGGCACAATAAAGATAGCAAATTGCTAAATGATCTGTCGTTAAGAAAAACATCTTACCAAGTAAATAGCAGCGAAATGAATCTATACAATGTATAATCGCTAAAATTTCCCTTGTAGTGGTCGTTTTCCTTTCGTTCCGCCTCAGTGAGGGTTCGGGAAGTGTAGGCTAACGGATAGTTTATACTTCCGTGATATTAACTTAAACAACCTCCGATCGCTACTCCACTGGCGTCGGTTTCAAGAAAAAAGGGTTTAGAAAAATCTGGGTGCTTAAGCGTTGCAGCCTTTATCATAGCTCGCTTAAGTTCTTGAAATGCTCTTTCTTCATCTTCGCCCCACAGAAATTTACAATTTTTTCGTGTTAGTCTGGACAAAATCTGTGACATTTCGGCGAATGAAGGAATGTGTCGCCTATAGAAATTTACCATACCTAAGAATGAACGGACTTGCTTAGGCGTCTTAGGCGTAGGATAATGTTGCATAGCCTTTGTTTTATCGCTATCGGGTTGTATCCCGTTTTCGTCTAGCACAAAGCCTAGGAATTTAACCTTTTTGCGTGCAAATTCGCACTTTTCGACGCTGAGTTTCAGTCCTGAACTAGCGACTAGTTCTAGAGCTCGATTCACATGACTGATGTGAGGTTTAAGATCTGGACTACTCAGAAGACAATCGTCAAGATAGACGGTACAATAGGCTCCTAGCACTTCTGCAAATATTTGTTGTGCACAAAATTGAAAGTGCGCAGGCGCAGTTTTAAGACCCATCGGGAGCCGGTTGAAGAAATAGGTCTTAGAATTAGCAGAGAAGCACGTCTTAGGTTTAACTGATTCCGCTAATTTAAGTTGATAAAATCCAAACTTAAAGTCTAAGCGTGTAAAATATTTAGCTCCGCTAAGGTGAGCCATGGTTTCTGTCACTGTTGGTATTGGAACACTTACACTTTCAACGACAGAATTCAAGCCTGACAGAATTCTCATTAGACAAGGAGATAACCATCCTGATTTTCCTTCTTGAATTATTCCTACTCTCTGCATTTCGTCAACATATTTATCCAATAATTCACGTTGGTGGAACGGAACTCGGTACATTTTAGAACTTACTGGTTGTGACTCGCCAGTATCTATAGAAACTTCGTACCCTTCATAACATCCTAAGTCAAAATCGTTCTTAGAAAATGAATCTTGATGAATTTTAAGCATATCTAGAAATTCTCCCGTTTCCTCCTTGTTTAAATCTGGAAACGTGAATTTATGTTTCAAAATTTCCCATTCCGCATCGAGTTCTGCCTT